>MU121058.1:23533-48646 GCA_014904835.1 Paxillus ammoniavirescens
TCAAAATATTTCCACTGTAAATCTGCATCACCATATCCTTAATTTTCTCCACAACAATAATCAGGATATGAATTGACCAATATGTCCACACAACAAGTTTAAATCAAATTTTTGCATATGTCAGAAGTTTGTTCACCTGGCAAATGTGTGTGCACAGGCAAAATTTGTTTGTAGATATGAGCTCAATCTGTCCCATGGGTTTTTTCGACGTTGTCTCAGGTGTAAGAACAGCATGTCAAGTCCTCAAAATGTTGTCCAACTTCCCTACAACCATCTTATCCAAATCTATGCAGCCAGTGAACCTAAGAAGAGCTCGTTCACTCTCGTGGACCATATCAGTGCCTTTAATTGTGCAGTGCACGAGCTGATTTGTCTCAGTGCCATAGCTCCACCCCGTACTTGGGGGACATGTGTTGTTGCCGACTGCCTCCATCGAGTTGACTGATGAATGGCATTGCAAATGGGAAACGTGGATGGTAAGCAAGGTCTCATGCAGGATGCACTGAGCTGACAATTAACTCGACCAGGGGGCCTTACTGAAAGTGTTGGGGGGTGAATGGTTGGACATCCCATATGACGTAGTCCAGGTGATTACCACAGCAGAGGCAGCCTATATGAACCTGGAGAGTCAGGCCAAGGCTAATAGAGTGAGAGCTCTATGAGGCAAGATGTCAGGGGTATGAGCACAGGAGAGTGAGGGGAGCAGCACAGGAAATGGCAAGAGGAAAGAGGGTGGTAACAGGCATGTGTAGTACGAGCAACACTGTTGGGGATAGATCGGATCATGGAAATTGTGATGACACAGTGAAGACATAGGTGTTCAAGCCAGAAGCTTGTAAAAGCACTATTGCACTGATTGGGTGCACTCAGGGAGCTGAAATAAGCTGGGGACTGGAGTCCACTGTGAGTAACCAAAGACTAACTACAGTGGACTCTGAGGACTATGGACAACCTAATGTAAACAAATGTAAATAGATGAAGTAAACTGCAAAGTACAAGTTACAAGTCATTGCTCTGCCCAAGCAGAGCAATGGAAATCAGCTGAAATGCTCAACCAAGTTGGTATCTAGGGTAAGTTGAGGTGTAGAATTGAATGGGATAGGTTAGAAGTGAGAGGGAGCGCTGGTTAGTGCTGTATGAATAAGATAAGGTGTACAATGGGCACAGAGTGCGAAATCACCACAAGTAACAATAGGACCATAGCTGAGGAGAGAACAAATATGCGAGAAGGCAAGCAGTACCCTGAAGTGGAACGAGGGTTCCAGGGTGAGCACACCAGAGGACATTGAGATTTCGTGGACTTAGTGAAAATCCATGAAGATGATGTTGTGTCAGGACAATGCCCTTTGGTGTACAGCCCATAGATGAGAACACTTCCACAGATGTAGACTCACTATTGTTAACATGGAAGCATTTGGGGCCTCATGTCATCAGGGCCCTTGACCTCACCTAAAGTTGTTTGTGTTCATTATAAAGGCTTGTTCTTGTGCTTCTTCATTCCCTTTCCTATCTGTCCCATTGCTACTAACATCACCAATGACCTTCAACTTCTCTCCCCTCACCCAATCCAAATCACCATGTTATTGGAACTCTTCAACATGATTGCCAAGAAGCCTGAGGTCACCCAGGCCCAGGTTGAATATCGTGCAGCCATAGAAGCCTTGAGGGCCACCGCCCTAGCTACACTAGATGAGATGCCTGAAGAACAGGATATAACAGGATATGTGGTGTGCTAAATGGAAGGAGAGACTGGTGAACTTGTCCTTTATCATTTGTAACTGTTCTGACTGGTCTTAGGCTGCTCAGACAGGCCAATGTTCATGGTCACACATGACATATGCACCAGGTGGGAGGGTATCTAAGCGAGGAGGCAGGCTGCGAAGGAGAGAGAGAGGTGGCAGCATGAGCTTATGAGGAGGAGGAGGTAAGACAGAGGGAGGCTCAAGAGCAGGAGGCAAGGGAGAAGGAGGCCTGAGAGGCCACAGCCAGAGAGAAGTCAGAGGCTGGTGGTGACAAGGGACAGGCTGATGGAAAGCCCATGGATGTGTTGCCTGTTGGGACGCCCATGAGGAAAGGTAAGGAGAGGGCCAGTTGCATGACAGTGATGATCCCAGCGAGGAAGGTAAGTTGCATGTGTTGCTCTATCGTAACTAGTTGACTGACAATCATTCAGCAATCTCATGAGGAGGCCTTCAGCAAGGCTGACCATGATCAAGACAGGGATGATGAGGGGGGAGACAATGAGGTAGAGATTGTGAGCAAAGACGAGGGCGTAGAGAAGGTAGGAGTCAAGGATGCTGTGGTGGGGACAATGAAGGGGTGCACCCCCGTCCTGGACAACCTTATTTGAAGGGGGAACCACAGGTGTGAGAGATGCATGAAGAGGAGGGAGTTGCAGTGCTGGGGCCCCAAATGGATGGCATGCTGCTTGTGCCACTTTAGGCAGATTGGGTGCTCCATGTCCAGCCTCAGCAGGGCGCCCACAACAGGTGAGTAGTCGGCTTTTCAACCTGATGGACACTAGTTAACATGTCCCAGATCTCAAGGAAAAGGGGAGAGCCATTGCTGGCTCAAACAAGCTGAGCGAGCCCATGGCCATTTCATTGAGGACACCTTGGGTTCCAGGAGAGGAGGTGGGAGAGATTAAGCCCCTCGAGGCTGAACACGACTCAGGCATCTCCAATGACATCATGAATGGTTTACTAAAGGCCGTCATGCTGTTATCCACCAGGGGCTTGAAGGTTGAGGCTTAGCTCACCACCGCCAAGCTTCACATCCACAAGGCTAACATCGAAATGCAGGACACTTTGGAATCCCAGAAGGAGTTCAGGGCTCAACTGGAGCAGGTGGAGAGGAAGCTGTGCGAGTTATTCCAGGCTACATGAGTGTGTCCCCAGGATGATGATGACTTGGCCGACATGGGGAGCACGTAGGTAGTCATTTTGTCTTTAGAGGTTCTTTTTCCACCTTCACATCTTTGTACTGTATAGTAGTGTTGTGCCAATGCACCATGTCGTCCATGTTTCGCTCATATCCAGTACCTGCCAGATCTATGTAAGCAGAAAAGGTAGTCCATTGAGGAGTGGAACTAGTAAAAAGGTAAAAGCAATCAGAAAGAAACAGTATAGGATGTGCTTTTTTCACATCATGTATCTATGGTTGGTGGTGGTTAGGTCCTAGCAGAGTACAAAAACCTAATCTACCAGCGCATGTCAGTCTGGTAATTATTTATTTAATTGTTTGGTGGAACAACCAAGTGTAGCTATGGTGTCATCAAGTCAAAAGCTGAGGTGGCTGATCATGTGACCTCAGACAAACACAAATTTATTCAAGTTCAAGCACTTCCAGAAAGGTGGTTCCAATACTTATTGGAACCATTGAAAGGGGAATTGGATATGATTGACCTCCTTCTTGTAATGCATACGTCTCTTGATAGACCCAGGGGTCTGGGTTTCAGGAGAGCATGGGTTATGAGGGAGGCAGTACAGTGGTGAAAGAGATTTGAGAAATTGAAAATATACTATGGGTAATTGAGGAGGATGTGTTATCTAGGGTATGTGTCATGAGAGAGTAGAATGTACTACCATGGAAATAGGGAACCACAATAGATCACAACATAGACATCTGTGAGGATGGGGCTAAAATACAGAGGTCGCCAGCAGCATTTATATTGACACCACGGGAAACTTGAAAGCACAAGTGATAATGCCATAAGTAACTCTTGCAAGCTCTTACGTTCACACTCTAGGTCCAAACACTGAATCCCCCCATCCCTACATCCACATCTTGCAATGCAAAAAATCCTGAATGAGTGTTCCACAGATAACAGAACTGTATGTTCCGTGGCCATCATAGACATCAGTGGTGGAGCAGCAATGTTCTACATGGAGGTACGAGACCACCAACCCCTGAGGTCAGAGACTTCATGTACAACTTCAGTATGCACAGGTTCCTAATATTCTACCCCAATGGTTGAATGATCCAACAGGTCTCACCATTGGATGCTGGAGCCAGGCATCCTTCAGGAAAGCATTCCACCACAGCATTCACCACCAAGGCCCTACCTTACTGGACTCTGTCCAGACGGAACAATGGCACTCCATGCCCACATAGGTTCAAAACTACTCTAGAGCTCTTGGATCATATGGCAGGTTGACCACAGCAAAAGAACGACCACGGCCATCTGCTGGCCCTTCCAGAATGCACAAAGAGGGGATACCAGCAGTATTGACATGGGACTGATGTTGGAAAATTGTCACAGTTCGTGAGTTCTGTGAAAGGGTTCCCAGAGGACATGAAAAGGGTGAAGTGGTATGGAGGGTTTGAGACCCACCTGCCATTCGCAGGACAAGATCACAACGGGGTAAAAAGACACAGATGGGCTTCTATGTGGTCTCTAAATTTCACTCTTTCAGGACAACAAGGGATCCATCATGAAATACCTTGCACAACAAGTGTCTGTGGAGGGTAGCACCGATTCCAGATCAGAATGATGTGGTCCTGATGTGAGGTCCTTCCGGGTTTGGGTCCTTGTAGTGGAGGTGGAGTTCAGCCAGGCCCTACAAAACCCAGGGAAACACAATCCCAAAGAAGTAGAACATGCATTCTCTGCACTTCTGGGAAAGATCAACTCCCACTTGGGACAATCCACCTCCATGGTGGTTCAAGGGCTGGAATCTCAACTCCACATACAATTTTCCAAGGCTGCCATGGATCTTCATTTTGGAAACCTCAGGCAGAGGTGCAATTGGGTGGATGGGGTTTTGTTCACCATGTCAGAGCTGGGTTCCAAGCCCATCAACATTCACAGAACTACGACAATGGAAGAGTTCTTGGACATGGTCAAGGACACAGATCTATGTGGCAACTTCTTGGATAGAAAGGACTTGAACTCCAATCCACCCACCTGGACCAAGCCTCTCTTTGACTCCACCACAGCATAGAATCACACTATGTACCTGAGGTTCAAGAAACCTTCTAAGGACTCAGAGCTCCTCATTGCTGACACTCAGCCTTCTTTTGTAACAACTCAGACATGGACTTCTCAGGGGTGGAGGCTCATGACTCACCCTGGGTTTGTCACCTTTTCCCACCATGACTACTGGAAAAAAAAAAAAAAATTGATAAACACCTTGCCCTCTTAAAATGTTTGAGGATATCGTTTTATTTCTCTGCTACTGTATGTTATATCAGCACCTGACTGCTGTTCTTTCAGGTGTCCATGTAATCAACTTGAACATGGATTTACAGTCTTATTCTCAATGTACATTGAGTGGGCGGTCATTCAATGATATTGGTGTATTCATGAGGCATGGCAGACTCTGCACACACAGTAAGAAACATCTTTCTGGGGTACTTTCTCAAGCACAGGAAAGATACAAAGCCAAGAGATTACGACCAGAGACCAAGGATTGACCAGCTTAAGGGAACGGAAGGGTACACTCCCGAGATGGAGGTCAGTCAGGTAGAGTACCTGTGTATCATCGGAACAAATTTCTTTCCAGACTCATTCAGGCTGAACGTCAATATCAGGGTCACTTAGCTATGAGCTCAAGGACAGACTCAGAACTAGGTGCCTTGCATCAGTCTGCTGATACATAAATATCTGCAGAGGATGACTCCTTACCACTATCCCTGTGCTGAACTCAACAAAACAATTGGAGGTTGCCTGCATGATTCAGAGACATGCTACCAGAATTGCCATTACCTGTCATGGTCTCCCCACAAGATCCCAAAGGACAACTCGATCCCAGCAATGGGTGTTCTCATTCATAATTACCAACATCTATTTCCCCTCCCCCCCATGTAGATGCAGTACCTGACTCAGGTTTGCGTTGAACACTGAAGACCCCAGCAAATTTATTTAGCTGGCTTTGGGTATATGATCAAAGTTCTCTTCCCCTTCACTTGCTAGTACAGTGAGTGGGTGTTACTTCTGGTGATTTTGCACTCTGTGCCCATTGTACACCTTATCTTGTTCATACAGCGCTAACCAGTGCTCCCTTTCACTTCTAACCTACCCCATTCAATTCTATGCCTCAACTTACCCAAGATACCAACTTGGTTGAGAGTTTCAGCTTCTTTCCATTGCTCTGCCCAAGCAGAGCAATGACTTATAACTTCTACTTTGCAGTTTACTTTATCTGTTTACATTTGTTTACATTAGGTCACCCATAGTCCTCAGAGTCCACTGTAGTTAGTCTTTGGTTACTCACAGTGGACTCCAGTCCCCAGCTTATTTCAGCTCCCTGAGTGCACCCAATCAGTGCAATAGTGCTTTTATAAGCTTCTGGCTTGAACAGTGGGATGACCAGCAGTCAAGCTGCCTTGCTGACTCTGTGGAGGAATCACTTGTGGTATTCCCAATGCCATGGTGCCATGAGGTGAAGTGTCCAAGGACCAAGATCGATACATTGTGCCTGTTTACCTTCTGCCAAGGTTCAAGGTCACTAACCCATTGAAGATGCACAAGAGGGAGACCATCACCTTGCTGGAGTTTTAGAAAGCACACCAGGACAAGGACAAGCAGTCAGTGTTTGTCTTCAGACGGTGGACGGGCTCTGACGGGACGCTGCAGGAACCCATGGAAATTGACTCTGCCAATGATGTGCAGTGGGTGCCAATGAAAAAGGTCAAGTCCAGGCAAAGAGCCATTGACATTTATTGCTACGTGTCTAAATGTCCATTTAATATGGTCAAAGACCCCATGTCATGTTCCGTGACTTTGCTATCCCATTCGACCTAATTTCAACTCATTCTACTATACCTTGACATTGTCAGGTTGTACTTAAACTCTTCTCTTTTTGTCTTCACTATTCTGTTCTCGTGTTTCCATTCCTAAATCCTCAGACTTCCATTAGTAATCATGTCCATCTTATATCCACTTTCTATTGTGTTTCTCCTTTTCATTATCATTTATCTATCCTTGTTAATCCAATATACTTATTTATTATTTACATATCTTACATAATAATCCTCACATAGCTTTCTTCTGCTGTGCATCAGGATTTCCAAAAACCCAACACTATTCTGTTTATATCCATCCAGACTTCTAGTGTATAAACCCCATGTAACTT
This sequence comes from Paxillus ammoniavirescens, assembly GCA_014904835.1. Classification (NCBI taxonomy): domain Eukaryota; kingdom Fungi; phylum Basidiomycota; class Agaricomycetes; order Boletales; family Paxillaceae; genus Paxillus; species Paxillus ammoniavirescens. Next base: position 30,610 of record MU121058.1, read on the forward strand.
CTCTATATTTCTCTAATTTGAATATCAACAAGATTCCAATTCTAGAATCCTCTGCTCATCTGAATCTCCCTCTTAAATCTTTAAGTTGATCTCGGGACTTATAATCTGACTTCATTTGTAAATTAAGAGACAAGAACTTGTACAGAGACACAACACACAAGTTGAAGCCACAATCTCTTCTCCTTCCGACTTTTCTGGACTTCTATCCCTGTCACCTGACAATCTGATTCTTCAGGTTTGCTTCGGAACCCCGGAATTGACTCAGACTCTAACACCCCAAATACATTAAAGAAGTCCAACTACTTCAACCAGGCAAATCAATTCCCTTATCCATCACTGTCTTGAAATGTCAATCATGTCAATTAGAATGGTCTGAGGCAAGTTAAGAATTATTTCTCTGTAAGCATCTCACTGCTATGCACTTTATGAGCAAACTTTGACATGGTTCATTTGGCTAGACACACAAATGACACACAAATGATCAATTCACCTTGCTGTTAACAGCTGGACTACACCTTTCATATACTTGTACCTTGACATCATCATTTTTTGGTTTGCTAATAGTAAGATATAATGATCAACATTCAAGTTTATAATATATGTCTGCATATTTGAACCTTATGCCACAGTGATCTTGCTGCTAGTATTAATGGTACATTAAAGGTTGATTAATAGGTGCCTGGGAAAATATCTTATGAAAGTCACAGCAGGCTGCTTGAAGTGTTTTGGACTGAAGAGCTGATAGTATTAAAAAAGATCTTTGTTGGCAGGCTTGCTGGAGTTTCAAATTTACACCATAATCATAACATTGGAAGATTGATAAATGTGGTTTTTACAGCCTCTGTAACTGCTGCCACAACAAATTGTTGCTAATTGTTGCTATTTGTAATTTAAGAAAAAGTGAATGGAGTACACTGCATTGTTTTCATGATAGAAGTAGCAGGTTTCCCATGTGCTTGAAAGGGTTGTGTGGCAATAGTCTCTAGATGGAGATGAGCTCTAATAGAGAGCTTGGGATGTTGTCTTCTTTATCAGTGTTGCAAGTTGTTACCTTGTTCTTGTAGGACTTCTTGCTGATTTCACAGGTTTAACTGGTGCCAATGTTTCGGAAAAAGAATCCTCCTGTTGCTTTGGAAATTCCCTGGCTGGATCATATTCATTGATGAAAGTGAAGTCTAAACAATGTGATTGTAAAACCACTAGCAAGCTCTGCATATGCAATTGTATGGTATATTGATGAGTTGGATGTGACAAGAAGAACAAGTAAAGCACTCATTTCCAATTAGAGAAATCACATGGATGCTTATGGTAGAAACTTATAGAAGTGCTATTGCACTGATTGAGTCAATTCAGAAAGCTGAAATAAGCTGAGGGCTGGAGTTTACTGTGAGTAACTAATGTATTGAAGTGGATATGAAAATATATAGTACCTGGAGTCCACTGTAAGTAACCAAGACTAACTACAGTGGACTCTAAGGACTATGGGTAATCTATTATAAACAAATGTAAACAAATGTAAGCAGATATAAATAGATGGGTCAAACTGCAAAGTAAAAGCTACAAGTTATTGCTCTACTTGGGTAAAGCAATAGGGTGTCTCAAAGTAGAAAAAATAAGTAAACTTCATGAGTAAAACAAGTGAGAGAAAGCATGAAACAGTTGAACGCAATTTAAACTCCAACTAAATATTGAATTCCCAATGCACCCAAAGTGCTGGCGGCATCTATTTCGGGAAACTGTTGTTCACACAACAAACCCCCTGTAACCTGATGGCCCAAAATACATCCAAGGACATATATAAGGGCTGGTAATAGCAAGATTTACATCCCACATAACAAATGCCTCGCATCTCCAATCGTCAGAAGCTCCTAAAGGTCTTGAAGGAATGCCGGGATGAGCTAGGGCTTTCCCAGTACCTGGAAATCCTTCGTATGACCTTGTGGGAAGCTGAAAGCGACATGGAATCATCTTCTGACACTGGATCTGGCTCTGATGAGTTTACCAGTGATATGAGCATGAGTTCAGTGTCATCTTCCAGCTCATCCTCCGAGTCTGCCCCTAGTTCATCCCCCCTCGTACTTTCATCTGCTGAATCGTCATCCCCACTCATAAATCACCCTATTGTTGTGAATTTTATGAATCAAATCACTGCTCTCCATGATGAAGTCCACTCAACTCGTATTCTTAACCAGCACCCAAAGTCATCCCGTGCTCCCCAGATTCACCTCCTAGACGAGTGGAAGGTCAACAATCCTAAACACTTTCTTCACAAACTCCATGTCCAACCTCTAGTCTTTGATTTCATCGTCACCATGCTCAGCACCCATGACATCTTTCATAACAATTCCAATAACCCCCAGCTGCCTGTCCAAATTCAGCTGGCAATCTTCCTTAATGCTGCTGGCCATTACGGGAATGCTACAACCTCCCAGGATATGGCCAATTGGGCAGGGGTTTCAGTTGGGACTGTTCAAAACTGCTACAAGCGTGTCATGATCGCAATTCTTGATCATCATGATGAGTTTATTCACTTCACTCGAGAAGATCCTGCCGATATTGCTGAGCAGGAAAGGGCAAAGGCATATGTGGAGGCAAAAACATGTGCAGAGTGGAAGGGTGGATTTTTGTGTGTTGATGGTACCCCATTCAACCTTTTCCAAAAACCAGGTTGGCATGGAGAGGGTTTTTTCAACCGCAAGTCTAATTATTCCCTCTCAAACCAGGTATGTAATAATATGCTAAATAGTCAGATTTTACTAACCTGAATTGAAGGTGGTGATTTATCCCCACAATCTGCAGATTGTGGATTATGTCATTGGAGTACCAGGCAGCCTCCATGACTCCAGTGCCTTCCAGCGGACTCTGGTTGCACGCTCACCAGAGAGTTTCTTCAATGAGAATGAGTGAGTTTGGGCTGATTCTGCCTACTCTTCTCAGACTTGGTGTGTTGTCCCCTTCAAGAAGCCCACAGTTGGGACCTTGAGTCGCAACCAAAAGAGGTTCAACTATCACTTGTCAAAGGTAAGTATTGGGCATGCAGGAGTTGTGGTACTCACCATCAATGTCAGGTTCGCGTGCGATCAGAGCACTTCTATGGGTCACTCAAGGGTCGCTTCCAATCACTCCGTGAACTTCATTTCCAAATTCAAAATGAGGATGACTTGGAGTATGCCAATGCCTGGGTGCGATCGTGCTTGATCCTCCATAACATGATCATCAAACTCAAAGAAGAGCTGGGCCTCTCAACATCCATGGGTGAATTTGCTAGACAGTATGAGAGGATGCAAGAGGAGAGAGCACATGAGCCTGAGGATCTAGATGATGATGGCAATGGTGATGAACAACAGGATCAACAACCTCAGGAAGTCCTGCAACTCCCTGCCAACCAGGCATTCCAAAACACCTTGATGACTCACATCATTCATCATATTCAGCAGGGTTTGTAGAACATAACCAAGTTGCATGTATATGTACTACAAAGATTGGTATGACATCAAGATAAGAACAGTGACAAAATATAAGGTGGCTAGGCCTGTTTCTCTAAGGCGAGCTGTTCTGCAAGGAGTTTCTCATAGGCAAGCTTGAGCTCCATTTCCTTTACCTTGAGAGCAAGCTCCTCCCGCAAGCTCACCAAAAGCTCACCATCAGCCCTTGCCTTGAGCTCCAACACCTTCAGCTCGTGAGCACGTTCCTCGGCAGCTGCCTCTCTCTCGCGCTCGTGCTCAATAGCTGCCTCACGAGCTTTCTGCTCCTTGGACCACTTGTGATACTCAAGCTTGATTCGTTTCGCCTCAACTCTACCCTCCCGGCCAGTCTGAAGCTCCTTCAGGAGGGTGGTGGAAACATCGGTGAAGTTGGCGACCTTATCCATGGTGGATTCAGCACAAGGACGCTTGCGAGATGAGGTCGACGTCAATGTTGCAGCCGTAAGCGAGGGCCCCGAGTCTGAGTCACTGGGGGAGAAACGGAATAATGGCGATGTGGTAAGATTTCGGGTGATCGCAAGGTGACCCAGCATGCATCTGGTGGAGGCGTCTGACTCCTCTGAGTCCGTTGTGAAGTCTGGTGTTGTGCAGGAGTCCCGCCAAGTGGACTGAGAAGGGGGGGCGGGGGATTGCCTTCTGAAGGTGTTTGAACGGAGGGCCTTTTCTTAGGTGGGGAGTTGAGGGATACGACCGCTCGCTTTGCCTTAGGCGGAAAGCTGAGAGGGACAGTGTCAGGATTGTCGAGCCATGGTAGAGAAGGGGGATGGGGGGCCAGGATGCCTATGGGAGGTTGCTCAGCGGGGGGATCGGCCTCGTTGTCATGTTCATCAGGGAATGGGCCAGTGCCCTCACCACCTTCACGCTCCTGCCAGCTGGGGGTTTTGTCAAAATGCTCCCCCCCCAGGTCTACCCCACCGTGCTCGCCCTCAAGTTCTTCATCTTCGAGCAGCTCACCTTCTTCCAGTTCAATGGCAGGAGCTCAAGACTGCCTGATTGGAAGCTTTCCCTTGCGCTGGAAGAGGGCAAGGGTGTTTGCAGCAAAATGTTGCCCCCCCTCAGCTGTTGAATATGCTGTGTTGTAGGCGGGGTTTGTCCTCCACCACGGGAACCCCTTCAACGCAGACTCTGTGGTTCGTTAGCATATAGTACATAAACATTTTTTTAATTACTTACCGACAATGATTGCAGAACGAGGTTCAGCAATAAGTTCTTCGTATGTTTTTCCGGCACCAGTCTGGCCGAGTTCCTTGTTGATTTCGTTGTATTTTTTTTGGAGACTAAGCTTGAGTGAGCATGATGAAAGAGAGGGGAAAGCTAAGTACTTACGAGGCTAGACGGCGTTGAATTACTGCATTGAAGAGCGAGGGAGCGGTTTTGCTGTAGGCACAGAGCCTGGGGTTGTCATCTTGCCCAAAGATGGCCCCGGCAAGCCATACGTAGTATGCGTTCCTGGAACGGCATGCTTGCTCCTTATGGCAGCCCTCCTCCTTGGTACCTTGGGTTGAATCAGAAAAGAGTTGTAGGTGTGTGTTTGGATTTTGCTGGCACCACTCGACAAGGCGGTCTGTGCGAGCGCTGTGCTGTTTATCCCAATAGATGGGTGGTAGTTTGACATCGGCAGGTTTGGGCAGGTTTCTGGGTGCCAGGTCTTTCCCCTTCTCTGAACCACTGACACAACCACGGCCTCCTCCGCGACTTCCACAACCTCCACAGCCTTGAGAACTTGAAGGATTTGCCATCGCAAAGCGAAGATATTGGCTGGGTAGAGGGTTAGCATGGTCACGATGCGGAGGTGAGGTGTTGGGCAGTCCTATCAGAGTTTGAAACTTACCAAAATTCCAACACAACTTTTTTGTTCGAAAAATGTGTTAGCTTTTGACAGATACTCCTACTTTGAGACACCCTAATGAAAATAGTTAAAATACTGAACTAAGATGGTATCTAGTGTAAGTTAAGATGTAGAATGTAATGAGGTAGGTTTAGAAGTGAAAGAAAGCACTGGTTGGTGCTATATGAACAACATAGAGTGTAAAATAGACACATAGTGTGAAATCACCACAAGTAACACTTCCTCCTGATTACACAGCTCTTGCAATTACAGATGGTAAAGCCACAGAAAATCTCATCTTTTGCAGCAGCTTACACAATCAAATAATTTCCTTCCCAATCTCTACAGCAGTAAGGTGCTCAGCTTTGGATTATATAGTATGCATACTCTGGGAACAAAGAACTTCATATTCATCTTTGGTGCCATTGTCTTCTTTATCAACATTACTGACATTGTCAAAATTGAAAAACTTTACCTCTGGGGGGATCCACCCCAGGTCAAGAATTACTATCTATTTTAGGCAACTTGGTCATGTGGAAAAATTGTGAGAAAATCAGTTCTCATCTTTAGTCGTTCATAGCTCACCACTGCTGCATCAGAATTTGATGAAATGGATAGCGTCTAACTTGTATTATGTCATAGAGTTGACTCTGGGCCATCAAATAACAAAAATTAAAGCTTTTTTTCCCTTAGAATTTGAGAGCTTTGGAATTTACTGCCAAATGATTTGCACTCAAATCTTGCTAATTCAACTCAGAAAATACTCTTCTACCACTAGCCTTGTAATCAAAGTTCTTCGTGTCCAAGGTGTCAACAAGATGTACACAGAGCTTGGGTACATAGAATGCAAGAGCATCTGGATGGGCTAAATATTCAACATTGATCTTGAGCTAGCAATAAGGTAGTAGCTTACTGCTAAAAAATCCTACAATTATCTGAATACTCTTCTTTGGTAAAAAGGACTATATGATCCTGTCTTTGCTGTTTAAATTGGAGAGATTCATGGGCTCCTGCAATTGTGATGAGCAGTCTTCAACAATGTTTCAAGCTAGGTAAATGTACCCATTGTCCTCCACCATAGGATGCCCCTATGTGAGTGGCTTAATAGTTTCCACTTTGATTTGACTGCATTGGACCCAAGGTCTCTGCAACCTTGAGCATAACCTTTGTGATCTCATCATATATAGGGCCCCATGAGTGGTCATTGACAGAGCATCCTGCTAGCACAGCAAAAATATAACCATTTTGATCCACCAAGGCAAGAGGGTCCCCCAAAATTAATCAGCCAAATTGGTTTAATTATAAAATGAGTATTTATCTCCCATCCCATTTCAAGGTTCAGCAGTCCTAAGACTTTCTATAGAAAATGTTCCACAGGATTTTATTGAGGTTGGTGGCAGCTGGTGTAAGCACCCTTATTGCAAGGAAGACAACAATGTTAAGATTGACCACCTCTGCTAATGGAGCAGGGTATCGACAAGCAAGGGAGTCCCTGATGAAATATTTGCTAGGGGGTTGGGACTCCCCTTTTGCCTTATAATTTTTCCTCCATTTAGTAGCCTTTTTCATCTTTAAATATTCCTTATATGTGGCAGCCTCACTTGCTTTGGTGAAATGCAAAGCTCAATTGACACACAGATCTTCTGTGGGATCTTTATAGATGCCTTCTTCAGGGGAAGCAGCGCAGGCAATATCAGTGGAAAGTGTTCCCTACAGACCTTCCAGGAGAGATTCCTGGCTGCCCTCTCCAGAAGCAATGTAGGTATTCTCTGTTGAAAGTGCCCTTCCAATCACAGTATCAGTATCAAACTCAGCCACTGAGACCACCCCAATAAAAATGATGGCTGCTGGGAATGCAGTTGGCAAGCATGCTGTAGCCAGAAACTCATAGGGTGAATACTGATGACCAAATCGAAGCTGATTAAAAGGGCATAAGCAGCTGCCTATACAGAGGTTGAATCACCATCTACAGTATGGCATGGTCCCATCCTGAGGTCCAGTGAAGTTTACAGATCTCTAAAATGAAATGGACAAGTCAGCCACTGTGCTCAAATATGCTGGACTGTCAAGATGCAATTCCTGCCCCATGTGAGGCATCCAGACTCCAAGCCTGGGCAGCCTCCCAAATGGCTAGGTGGTCAACACCTTGGGCTGGACTACAGCTAGCTGCTCTAGGACCTGGTTAGGTCCCCTAAGCAGTAGTGTAACCTCACCATGCTTCAACAGCCACACTCAGCCCCTCATTCTCAGGCCACCTGGTATAGCTTGGCATATTATCCAAAGTGCCAAGAAGCAAGCAAGGCAGGAATAGGAATAAAGCCAAACTCACCTGCAGTGGTGACCCCAAGGCTTCAGGTTGAATGGGTGATGTGCAGTTCTGTCAAAGTCCAATTCAATCCCAAAGGGTCCGGAGTGAACCCGAAGGATCGGGTAATTGGAAATCGGGAATGGGCATCCAGAATGTGTTTGAGGGGGTAGGGACTTTGGCTTCAACTTATGTGTTGCGCCCCTGTATGAGTCCTTGTCCCTTGATTTGCAGAGGAGGTCAGATTTATAAGTCCTGAGATCAACTCAAGAATTAAGAGGGAGGTCCAGAGGAGTAGAAGGCAATGGGATTGAGATCTTATTGATATTTGAACTAAAGAACTGTAGGAGAGTTACATGGGGTTTATATACTGAAAGTCCAGGTAGATATAAATGAACTAGCATCGGGCCTTTCGGGAATCCTGACGCACAACAAAAGAAAGATGTCAGGATTACCATACAAGATGTGCAAATGACGAATGAGCATGTTAGATTAACAATGATAGATAAATGATGACAAAAAGGAATGTATGACAGGAAACGGATATAAGGTGGACCTGATTACTAATAGTAGTCTGAAGACTCGGAAACAGGAACAGAAACAGGAAACAGAAAACAAAGAGAGGAAAAGTCTAAGTACAACCCAAAGTTGTCAGGTATATTGGGATGGGTCGGGATGGATCGGAAATAGGTCGAATGGATATGGAAAGTCACGGGACGTGACAAGTTCTCTCTAAATACCATGAGTTGAATAAGCTATGGGGGGTAACTTGGGGCTGGAAATGACGAAGTAAATTCAATGCTGTGCAGTGGACTGATCTAGTCAGACATTCAATCACTGCCATGGAAACACTGGAAGAGGAGCTACAGCATAAGAACAAAAGCAATCCTAATGTGAATAATATCTGCAGGACAGATAGTGTTTACAAAGCATTATATACTGATCACAAGGTGAGCTATCCACTAAATATCCTCACACACAACCTGTTCAAATATTTGATGTGGTCACATCCCACTTTCAGAGAGTGCGTGATCTCACATTCTCCATTCCCATTAGCCCCACCAGCTTCCTATCATACCCCACCATCTCCACACAAACAAAGTTCACCCCCAAGCTGCCAATACATTTGACACGAGACAGTTAGTTTCTCCAAGGTTCTCATTGTATGATTGTGAAATGTTAATAACTTTTTAATTGCAAAATTTCTCTTTAGATTTTTGTATAACTAGAGTGCTTACCACTGGCAAAGTACATATGTATGTGCTGCCAACATCAAATGTTCAATTTTGCAGCCCCCCTTAATCTCACAACAGATCTTCCTTTTATCTAACTGCCACAGTGCAACCAAGGTACCGTGATAATTCACTATTCAAACATTGAGACTTTGTTCAAGTTCTCAGCTTTGTCAAAACCTTGTTTAATAAATATAATTATTCAAGCAATGTGTCAACCAATCAAATGTCATATATTCTTGTTACTAACCCTGAATAATGTAGGATGTCTCGCTCAAAACAAACCACAAAGAAGATGACTGGTGGTGCTCCCCCTCACATGCAGTTGGTGAACAAAGAGAAGAGGGTGGCTATGTTGGCCCACAAAAAAAATACCCAACAAAGATGTTCCTGAAGTTCTGGCAGTCATGCCAAACATATTGATCTCACCAGACCTGATATCATTGACAAAATCCTGGATACTAGTGTCACTGAAGAAGTTCCAGACACTAGGATGGATATGGACACCACACCTAAGACCACATTGTTACCATTGACGCCCCCCTCCTACCATTGTCTCCAATCCTGACAGATGGGAACCACAATAAGGTGATTTTTTTGGCATCTCTCATACCAACTAATTTTTGTATACATAGTTCTGTTGCTTGTGCCAAGATAACAGTAAAACATTGTATTGCTGTAGTTTTTGTGCTTGTATGGTGTGCACGAGCTGCCTCACAGTCCTGCCTGAATTCTGTGATGTTATTCTGTAGTCTGATATTCAACCTGTGTGTCCTGGGTGCCATGAACTGCAGGATAAGAAGCACAACTGTGACACTAACTTGAGGTGAGTATATATCACTTATTGGGTAAGTTTAGTTGTTTTTCTCTAAGCTCATTTTAGCTAATTCTTTGCAGGGCTTCACTCACTCAAACAAAGACCCAGTCCTCCCCTCATATCCAACCTAAGCTCATCAAAGCAGTATCTCATTCACAAGTGAGGTGAACCCTGACTCCCACCTTATCATGCACCTTTACTACAGGGAAATGAAGGTGCTTAGGACCCCCTCCTGGCAATATTGTTGGCCACCTTCTACCATATTTTGAGGATGCAGGCCTCCTCAACTTCTTTGAGCTTGAGTTGAAGTTCAGCACTCATAAGAATATTCACCTGCATACTCAGGAAATGACCTCCCTGCAAAAGAGAATCTGTACTATTCCTGCTGGACATGTACTACTTTTTGTGAGCACCCATAGTGATGAGAAGAGGGGTTATCTTTTCACTCAATAAGAGGACCCTCATGCAAATCTGTAACAGTTGATGTCTATGCATCAATATTTTTGACTCAGGAAAATATTCAAGTTGCATCAAAGGTTTCCAATTGAGCCTGAAACAGTAAGCATTTTTCTGATGCTATATATATAATGTAATACTAATGACTCAATAGTCTACAATTTTTATTACTTGTGGTGATTTCCCACTCTATGCTCATTTTACATCTTATGTCATTCATACAGCGCTAACCACTGCTCCCTTTCACTTGTAACCTATTTCATTCAATTCTATGCCTCAATCTACCCTAGGTACCAGCTCACTTGAGTATTTCAGCTTGTTCTCATTGCTCTGCCCAAGCAGAGCAATGACTTGTAACTTTTACTTTTTAGTTTACTTCATCTGTTTTCATTTGTTTACATTAGGTCACCCATAGTTCTCAGATGGACTCCAAAATACTATATATCTCCACACCCACTTCAATACATTGGTTATGTTTAAGCTAGAAGCTTGTAGAAGTGTTATTGCACTGATTGGGTCCACTCAGGGAGCTGAAATAAGCTGGGAACTGGATTCACTGTGAGTAACCCATGTATTGGAGTGGGTATAAGGATATATAATACCTGGAGTCCACTGTAAATAACCAAAAACTAACTACAATGGACTTTAAGGACTATGGGTGACCTAAGGTAAACAAATGTAAACAGATGAAGTAAACTGCAAAGTAGAAGTTACAAGTCATTGCTCTGCTTGGGCAGAGCAATGAGAACAAGCTGAAATACTCAAGTGAGTTGGTATCTAAGGTAGATTGAGGTGTAGAATTGAATGGAATAGGTTAGAAGTGAAAGGAAGTGCTGGTTAGCACTGTATGAACAACATAAGGTGTAAAATGAGTATAGAGTGTGAAATCACCACAAGTAACAGGTTACTCACAGTGGACTCCAGTTCCCAGCTCTTTTCAGGTCCCTGAGTGCAGCCAAAGAAAAGAAAATCACTCACTTTCTTCCATCCTTTCATAAGGGTTCAGTTCTATGCCACCAGGTCACCATTGTGATCTGCTGCTAGTCCCTCTTCCAACTCTAGCAGACAGACTCATGCTCACTGTGCTTGGGGGTGGCATACTTCAATTTGTTTAGTATATGATCAGCTGCCAGGGTGTAATGGGTGTGAGTTAACATGAGGTGGCAGGCATAGATGAAACCCACCTATCATGGCCTTCTTCTTATAGTTTATGTGACTGAAGTCATTGTTCAGGATGTCCCATTTTGCACCAGAGATTATCTTCTTGGTGTTAGATGCCGCAAGATTGATGTTTGCCCATCCATGCTCAGATGCTTTCCCATTTGTTTAACTGACACTAGTAAGAAAATTAAATGAAAATGTAGTTTGACACTTCTTGATGTGGGCCAGGAGATGAAACTTGGCTACAAAGAACTTTATTTCCTTGTTGTCGCGTGATAGCTGCATTGGGGCTGGAAAGGCAGCTATGTGATGCCACAGGTTCTTGCTCCCATTAACACACAATGTTGTATGACACATTAAAGATACTTGTGAAGTTGTGACAAAGAGTTGAGAAAAACAGCCATGTAAACGGTGTTGTGACTTGAGCATGTGCTTTCTACCTCTTGCACAGCCTCAAGATGAATCTTGAGATAATCCTTGTATGTGGAATCTTCAATGAAATAGGTCCAGCTATTCTTCAAAATCCTTTTCTGCTTCAAGCAGAAATTGGCATCTATCTGGCATCTATCACCACATATAGACCATATTTCCAGCTATCAGGATGTTAGTCATGTATATGACCCACTTTCAAAGATTTACTGTTGGTCCAGTGGAGCATCTAGAAAGTTGCTGAGTAGATTCTTCTGTGGAGCTGAGTGATGGCATAAGTGGAGAGGATGCAGTCCAAGCTTGCAACACAACATCATTCATATGTAGTCCTTGCACCTATAGATGGGCCCATTTCTTCACACCACCCACAAGTGTCAGAAAAGGCACCCTGTCCCTTGTGCTGCATTATCTCATGTAGGTAGACTTTGTGGTCCTCAAGCCAAACTAGGTTGTAATGATCCAGGGTAATTGGACATTGAAATATTTATTACCTTATGAGATATGAGTTAGTAATGACTAAACAGAGCTTTTGTAAGTGCCTCCAGAACTTTCTATGATCAGTGTTGATCTTCTACTGGTATGTGGCCTGTACACATCTCTGCACAAAAAGGAGAATCACAGGCTTCTGATCCTCTCTTCCCATATTCCCACTTTTATGTGCCATCACGCTCTATGTCTTCCTATCATGCCTTGTTTCAGTAGTAGACAATGCCTTAAACTCTAAATTATTACTGTCTACAGTTCTCTTATTCTATCATGGCACACAACATGTATGTGTCAGGTCCCAATCCACCTAACACAGATGTGGAAATCCTCACTGAGAATCTCTTACAGCAACAATTCAATTCTCAATTGCTAACACACTATGATGTTGGAGATCCCAATGTCCTCCCAGATATGGTCATCCTCCCTCTCACCACCCCACCAATGGCCTCCAGCTTGGGCTCCATTTCATCTAACACTGCTCCACCCAACCTAGGACCTCCATCAAGTAACCCATCCAATGTTGCTTCATCTTTGGCTTTCCACAAATTCATCTCAGTATATGTCCAACTGTCCCCTAGATCTCAAGATGCCATCACTGCCGCCATCACACCTTTACCCTTAGTGGCACGTCCCAATCTGGCAACCTTATTGAAGAAACTCATTTATAACATCACTGATGAACTCCCAGCTTTCACGGATTCCAATGAGCACCAACTCAATACCCATCCCCTCATTATTGAACTCACCGATGACCATCTGTATCTCCCCCTCATCCTCTTAACAATGGATGCGACAAAGAGACTTTACAATGAGAGTTGAAAGAACAAACACATCAAAGAAACTAACAGATCGTTTCTCACTTTGAGAAACACTTCAGCTTATCTTGCCATGAAAACATCAAAGCTGACTTCCCAGCTATCCTCACTGCTGACATCAAGTACAGTCAGAACTACAATGCACAGCATCATGAACATGACCCTAGCACTTTGACCAATCATCTAGCTGAAATTAAGTTGGAGAAGTTGTTCAACCAGAAGCTTGTAAAAGTGCTATTGCACTGATTGGGTCCACTCAGGGAGCTGAAATAAGCTGGGGACTGGAGTTCACTGTGAGTAACCAATGTATTGAAGTAGGTATAAGGATATACAGTACCTGGAGTCCACTGTGAGTAACCAAAGACTAACTACAGTGGACTCTGAGGACTATGGACGACCTAATGTAAACAAATGTAAACAGATGAAGTAAACAGCAAAGTAGAAGTTACAAGTCATTGCTCTGCTTGGGCAGAGCAATGGGAACAAGCTGAAATGCTGAACCAAGTTGGTATCTAGGGTAAGTTGAGGTGTAGAATTGAATGGGATAGGTTAGAAGTGAAGGGAAGCGCTGGTTAGCGCTGTATGAACAAGATAAAGTGTAAAATGGGCACAGAGTGCGAAATCACCACAAGTAACATAACAATTCAACTTGGCATCCATTGATGATTTCATATGTGCATAAAAACGTACACAGTTGTCACCCGATGGTATCTGCTGAGCTCCTCGACACCAAATCAGATGATGACATCTTGAAATGCCTGCACAACAACTTCAAACATTATTCCAAGGAATACAGGGATGCAAATGGGATTACATTGACAATGGGAAAATGAAAAGTCAAGGCTAGCCTGACAACTACTCGGTGTGAAGCTAGAAAGTGTGTCATAAATGAAATATGTGGAACAGAGTTGAGACTGACACATATCCAGAACATGGATGAGTGTATTTCCATTCACAATGACTCGGGCTTGAATGACCTTGGCAACTGGGACTTCCTCTTTACCTTGCCATATCAGTCCACTGACAAGAGTGCACAGTTGGATGATGATTACGGTGGGATTGATCCTGAAACAGACGAAGAAAGAGATATAAAAAGAGGGACACTGTTGGCTGGGAAAGCCAAGGGAAAGTGAAAGGCACCATCCAAGTTGCCATGGGTCACGCAGCGACCCGCATACAGAGCTGAGTTGCTGAGTGTCAGCAATCTTCTATCATGCCAAATAGGCTTCATAGTTGCTGCTAGGTCAATAAAGCACTGGACCACCTTGATGAACTTGTAATCAAGAACAAACCAACATGTCATCAGCGCAAGTCAGGAGACTTCCCGCAAGAAGGACTTACCAGATGTCAAGACTGGTTCCAAGACCCCATCTGCTGCTATTGACCCAATCTGGCTTGATGACCATCCACAAGACCAGTTATGTTACGTTGAGATCACTGGTGAGTACTAACACTGCATCTCATTTTTCAGTTAGCAAAAGTTGAGCTACAACAAAATAATAAGACATACCTGATTCTCCTGCTATGGAGCCCCAAGCTCATTATGATGAAGATGATGATGCCAATGACATGTATGCTGTTGATGTGAGAAATAGGTTGATTGAGAACCATGAGGATGAAGATTTGTATTGACTACCACCCCATGCTTGGACCATGTAGTATTACTGTTCATTTGAAGTCTGCAACTGTACCTTCTATCATCCATGGAGTTGTAATGTGACTTAACATTGCACGATAATACATGATGCACTCCAATCATTCAATTTCAAAATCTTCTATCTCGGCCTCTGGACTTGTCTGCAAAAGATAGAACACTCCCACATGTTGAAAGAATAGAACATGTGGCACATACATGATCATCGGCCACCATGATCTAAATGGGCTGCTCATTGATTTCAATGGGTGCAAGAATAAAGTGTCCCAACAATGATGTGATTGGGACTACACATTCTGGGCTGAGAATGTCCACTTGCCATGCTGCTACACCAAGATTGGTTGCCCTGTTGACATGTCACATGGTACTCTCAGTTATAAGACTATGGTGGAACAAGGAGTCAGAACATACCACATTGCCCATGGGAACTCAGGAAACACACAGTCTTGGTAGAAATGGCAAATGATTGCAAGGTGGGCGACAAGTGGGTCCACATCATTACCACGGCTATGTTACACGACAACTGGATGCTGAATCTCAACCGGTTAACATTTGTTGATGTATGCAAATTGTGCAGACTTCCCTTTGTGCATTGATGCTGCACCATATCGTAGGCCCTGCAACCAGATGTGTGAGTAAAACTTTGTGTTTTCCATGAAATTCTCTCCATCTCTTATGATGTTTGCACTCATTTGAAGCTGAACGACATTGTGCCATCAATCACAGAGATAGTGATAGGTAATGTCATAAATGTTTTCACTGATACTTGCAAGTGATGCCATCTTAGGGTGCTCTGCAAAGACGAGTACTTGAATGTTGCAGACCATTGTAAGCATGTATACTTGTTCATAGTGTCTAAATACACACCATCCACATTTCTCAGCACCGTTCCTTGACAGTCCTTCTGCTGAGCCTAGAATAATAACATGGTTCATATGCTTGACCATCCCTCAAAAGGGAATGAGCACTTAGTCCCATGACCTTGAGAACACTTACCAAGGAAGATAGTGTGCATGAACTCCACAACTGAACTCTGTCCAGGCATCCAACCAGGAAGGTAGTTGAGTGCTGATCAGTGTACTCCTCGGTTATCACTGATTGCCTCTGCGATAGCATCTTCTTTACTCACTCCGAGCAGCACAGCACATGCAATAGTCACAACACTTTCAACATGGCAGATATGAAGTCATCCACAGGCCTTGCTGCCACTGGCATAGGAACAGTTGACTGTGCTCAGCATGACTTCAAGTTAGCCAATGCTGTTGGTGACCTACAAAAAGGCGAAAAGTAGGTGGTTGGATTTGTTCATCAAGTTTGCATGCTTACGGATCCTTCAGATACTTAAACATGGATTATCTAGTTTTTTCAGCACTCCAGTTGTTCTTGTCACTCAAGGTCATCAAGTTCTCCTATGATATTGCATGTCAGTGGCATAAAAACATTTGGAGATGGATGCCATCCCTTCCTGCACATCTACATCTTGAGGACAAGGATAGCAAGACCATCAACTGATTTGTTCCAAAATTCCACCTTGCAGTGCATGTCAAAGCATGCCAGACGGTGTTCTCATTCAACTGGAGTCCCAGTGTTGTGCATATGTACTGATGGAGAGGCACTGGAACGTGGCTGGGCGAACATCAACCAAGTTGCAAGTAGCACCAAAGAAATGGGGCTAGGTGCTTGCCATGACACCCTCAACGACCATTTTGGTGACTGGAACTGGAAAAAGGTCACCGCTGTAGGGAACCAGGATTCCCTATGCACACTTCATTATACCACAGGCTCCCTCATCACACCCACGAGATCACCATTCACCCACATCCACACCCCAGCTTGCCTGGAGCTCTCCCTCTTGTTTCATAGGTTCCCGAATCCGCCCATTCCTCGTCCACATTGCCCATATGCCTGCCCAGCCAGTAAGTAGTTTACCCTTTCTCTCTCTCTTTCCCTCTCTCTCTCTCCCTCTCGTCTCTATCATACGTACTATCTCGCTCAACACAACCCCGATGTTTGATCACGTGCCCCTCAACGGGCTTAGTTAGGATTATGTAAACAACCGCTTGTTTGACAGTCTTGGGCATACCCAGACTATAAAGCCCTGTACATAGGCATGAAGTATATCTATCCATCTCGCACCTTGAACCCACTTTTTGATTCTGTTACCGACCCAAAATTGTTATCCCCTCACCATTCACTGTGTGAGACATCCCCAAAGACTTCCCTGAGTACATCTTGTGTACCTGTACTTGCCCAGACACCACCCGAGCCAGTGTAGACCCGTACACCTTTCGGGTTCCTTATCTCTCTATCCGGATTTGACCCGGGCGCTTCACCAGCGTTGTGAACCTGTTTTCTCACTTCCTCTCTCTATTGCAGTCACTTCCTCTCTTCGTTATTCACTTTCACTTGATTAACCATCAAGTTCCCTTTTATCATATCACTTGTGAGGAAGGGGAGACTTATCCTTCTGCTCTAGTGCCCACAGCTTCCCTCAAGGGTCAAACAATTCGCCCTCTATCACTTAGCTCACGGCCTAGTTATTCCTACCCAGACTAGTTCAGCTTACCTTACCGCCTTTGATAGGTCCCATCTTCGTTTACAACACCATCGCTGACCCGCATTTAGATTGAACATTACTATACAAGGTTGTCAATGCTGTCAAAGCTCAGAAGGAACATTGGGAAGCCATTAACAAGTTGGAAGAGTCCATCCGCTCCTCAGACTTGGGGGCATTGTCTTTAACAACATGGGGGGCTGAGCTGACTGCTTGGAAGCATGACCATGCAAAACCCAATCCATTTGAACGCCGTGTGGAAGGTTAGTTGTGCCCTTCTCTAGGCACTCTAATCTAACGATATTTATAGCCATGACACAGGCTGCAGCCCATCTGAAGCTTGTCCTGAAAGACACCGCTGATCTCAAAGAAGGGGCAAAGGTGTCACTGCTAGTGTTGTTGGCAGAATTCTGCCATTCTGCCATTGGCATTTGCCGGCAGTAGGTTGAGTGTAATGGCAGAACTTGGCAGAACTATGGGCCAGCAGAAGTATATTGTATTATACTGGTGAAAAATATTTACAAATGGCACTCTAGTAGGACTTGCAACCTTCTATCTTCTGTGTTTGACATCTCTCTCAACCCATCATGAGTTCTCCTTCAAAGAATCCAGTAGGAAGACCTCCTGCCAAAATTATCAATCAACTTGAGAAGGTTGGTAACAAATCCAGCCAGTGGTACTACAAATGCAAATACTGTGGACCTAGCGGGATGGGCACCCCTATCAAAAATCAAGACAACAAACCCCTAAACACATCAGTAATTGTCCTAATGCCCCACAATCCACTCACAATGCTGTATGCACCTATATGGCAT
>MU121059.1:1086-23956 GCA_014904835.1 Paxillus ammoniavirescens
ATGAGTTACCTTGTCTCTGCTGACCTCGACTGTCCGTGTTTTTCTCTCAGCGGGTGCGTTTCCTCACCTGATGACTTGCCTTGTCTCTGCTGACCCCGACTGTCCGTGTCTCGCTTCTCAGATGGTGCGTGTCCTCGCCAAGGGCATTGGTCAATGTTTGTCCATTACTACGCTCTCTGCTCTCTGACTATCTTGCTTTCTGAAAATCGCTCTACTCAATTGGATGGTCGCCATACCGGTTTGATGCGGGACCAAGTTCACCATACATGATTGCAAGGATGTGATTCTTGATTTCCTGTTGTTCGCGTCAGCGGGCGGGTGTCAACGTCCTCGTCTCATACTGCCTTGTTGTTGCTGACTCCGACCTTTCAGTTCTCGCTCTCAGCTGGGCCATATTTTCGCACAAGAAGTTGCCTTGTCCTCGCTGATCTCGGTTTTTTCTCTCTCGCTGTCAGTGGGCGCGTGTCCTCGTGTCATAAGCTGCGTTGGCTGCCAGTGTGTGTACATTCTTACATGATCACCTCTGACTCTGATTTTCCACTTCTCGCGCTCAGATGGTGCGTGCCCTTGCCTCACAAGTTGTCGCTGACCTCGATGTTCTCAGCCGGGGTGTGTCATCACATGATAAATTGGGCTTGCCATCGTGGTACCGGTTTTTCCTATCTCCTTCCTAGGAAGTACGTGTCCTCACATTATACGTTGCTCCGCTGATGTCGCCCCGCATTTTCACTTGCTCTTTGTCAGGTGGTGGGTTTCCTTGCCCCTTGCACATAAGCTCCCTTATTCTGATTGACCGGTGTAGGCTGACATGGGGCATGGTGGTGGCCAAATGCTGATCAGTGGGGAGCCTCCTAGGTGAAGAGTCTGAAGAGAAAATTTCGAGAAAATCGGGATTATGTAACGGGAAAGTAGCTGGCCATGGCAGAGTACCGGTTTCTCTTCGTCGCTGTTACTCGCGACTCACGAGTATTTTGTTTCTGCATCTCGGGCCAATGACTCGGACATGGCCTTCTTCATCATATCCATCGCCTTCCTCGTCGATAATACCAGTGCCTACCCGCGGGTACATCCCTCACACCGCGGTTTATACAGTATAGAGTCCGTACCGCCAAGGGTGGGGTATTGTCAGGTACAGCTACGGTGTTGGCTGGCCGACCCGCGGTGTCACCGTGTTATACTTCGTCCCTCGTCTTTGTACGAACTTGTTTCCAACTCCAACTTCGTCAATTGCCGTTCTCTCTGTCCTTTGTTCTGATTGCGATGCCGGTTCTGAAGGCGGTTCCTGACACCAGTGAGTGAGGAGCAGCACTTCCCCTCGCACATAGACGTCTGAGGTACAAGCTATGCGAAAATTAATTCTGTGGAAACATATCAATCAGTAGGGAAGAGCGGTGTAGAAGAAGAATTAAAGTGTCTGTCTGCTCCAGAAGCCAGACCTGTGGAACACCCTGACACCGTGCTTACGGTGCGCAGTGTTGCCAAGGCTCTGCTTTCCTCACACCGTCCCCGTCCCCGCTATACCCGTCGACCCTACATCGCGGCGTCATCTGTCCCCTTGAGCAACCCTGTTACAGCGCACACAACCCCTAGCAAGAAGCTCGTTCCTTCAAATCGGGACATCAGCTTGGGTATAAAACCCGCTCGAGGAATACCTAGAGTCAGTACCTGCAACGCCCACCCATAAATCGTCTGCTCGGCATGAAGTTCTTGGTGCTGCTCGCCTCCATCGCTTCATTGAGTGCTTATTATACCCTTGTGGGTGTGCACGCATGCACTCTTTGCGCCGCAGATGTTGACGGGGTGTCGTTGAAAACCCGATGCGTTGACTCGTCGGGGACCACTTTTTGCGAGTGAGTTTCCCTCGCGCCAGTTGTTTGTGTTCAATCAAGGCGATGCTCACCATCTGAGCAGCTACAACCTGGTTCACTTGAAGTGGATACACTGCGACTATGATGTGCGCACTGCTTTTCAATCCACTTAACGATTAACTTTTCCTTCCTGTAGAAGGATGGAAACCTAAATGGCGCTTCGAAAAATACCAACTGCCTAACCTCCGTGCTGCTGGATGATACCTGTGATGCGTGCTAGTGTACGCTTCACCACCTCTCGTGTGTTTTGGCCGTGAGTATCGACTCAAAGTCCACGGGCGCATTCACTGAAACTCCACAACTTTCAGGCCAGGGTCACCACATGACCATCAGTAGTGAACAGCTGGGAAATATATACACCGTCTGTTATTGGGATTGGTACAAGAAACACTATTTTGAATCTTACATCATATTCCACAGCTGATTCTACGACTGTCGCTTGAGACAGGGGAGATGCACAAGCTGAACCCAACCAAACCCTAGGGGCAGGACGGTGATGGACAAGAGTTGCGGACTTTGCGGAGAGCTTCGTCAGGCGGCATGAGTGTTTTGCCTTGGATGAGAAGAGTAATTTCAGCGTGATGCCATTGCCTCGAAGGGCACCTGTGCCCATGTACTAGCTGCCATGTTGCTTCAGCCTGAACAAGGAGTACCGTGATCAATGCAATGGGTCTCCTATCGTAGAGTGGCCTCTCCTCTAATCACTAAAGTGAACGCCAGAATTGCACCAGAGGTTCTACACCGTCGCCTACTCTTGCTACTAACCTTTACATTCAACGCTTCGAAATGTCAACCATCGGTGCTCTCATATCGACACCGCGTTATGGACGTCGTCTTGACGACTGGTATGATGATCTGCTCAGCGCACACAGGCGTAAACCCCTTCCTGAATTCATCGTCAAATCCATTCATCATCACAAATCCATCTATGATGGTGACAAGCAGAAGGAGTTTCTCTACCTCCATGTCATTCCACGCCTACCTCACCCCGATTCAAAACACCAACCTAGCATCTACATCCTCATTCAGCGCACGGTGACAGAGAATTGGCTATACTTTTATACCCATGATGAATTTTCAGTCCTGTCTGGAGAAGATGACCGCTGGAATAGGAGTCATCATCGGAACCAGAAACTCCTCAGAAGCTTGTCTTGGCTGGATTCGGCTGCCCCACTTCTCCTAGATGTTGTCAACATCCTTGTCGACGCCTCCTGGATTATGGGAAGCATACGCAACCTTCGGATGCACCAGTTCTACCGGTTTACCAGAATAGGCTATGAAGTGGTAAAGGAACTATACCCTGGTGATAACGACACGGAGAATGAAATACTGGAGAAGTACCGGCAGCAATCTTGGTTCTTTAGCGTCTTTGGCAGGAAGGCACCATTTGCACTTTCCCGCTTGGACTACTGGGTGATAGAGAGCGTCGTGAGGCACCGGAGGTGGCTTGAAGAGCGTGAGGAGAATTAGATATGGCAGGGGGAGGGAGGGTACTAGGCTGAGTAGAGAGGGGACAACAGTTGTATTTGGACATGACGAGGCTACACGTACACATTTCTTGCATGGTATAGCTTGCAAGCTGTTCGGTATCAAAGTTACGTGTCGATCGTGCCTAGAGGCGTAACATCTGAGCGGATCGGCCACTCCTGGTGTACCGATGCTGAAGAAAGTAGTCAGTGACCACAACATACGATAGCATGAGGGAGGAACACCACCCACTACATCGATGCAGCTCCCCTGTTCCTCAAACGTTCCACGCGGATAAAAGTGCACGCGGGTTAGGGAAGGAGTACATATGATTTTGATCCCAGCAAAGATTACTTCTGGCCAGCGAATGAGGTTTGATGCCAGAAAGAACGCACCGGACAACAATGGGTGCGAGGTGTCTCGACTGGCACATCGCACTGGCCTTCTCTAGTTTAGTTGAGTCAGTTGATTGCAAGACTTGAGCCGCCAGCCTCCTGTCTTTAGCACGAATGTCTTTTCGCCTCTTCGTCAAGGAGAGGTCATTGACGACAGTGGCAACGACCACGTCGAAGCTCAGGAAGCAGCCTGTAGAATTGATAAAGGATGGAGAACGCATACGCAGTGTTGTCATCTGGGGATGGTGACGGTCCCCAATCAGCCGTTGAGGTAGATCCTCTGTACCAATATGGTTCAAGTCATCCCTGCCACGATTGTATCTTGAGCAGACGGTGGTATGGCCCGCGGCTTTGGACTCGAGCGCACGCTTGAAGAAACGTTTGAGACCCTGGAAACCCTCTGACTCCCGGGAAACAAGATCGGTCACCGACATGCTGTCGCTAGGCGAGGAACCATGTATTGCGACCACATGCAATCAAGAACCAATAGGGACGCGCATCAATGTTCACTACAGCGAGTACAGACACGTGTTGAAATCTAGTCCAGTGAAAGGTCACAACGCTCAATATACTTGTTGACTATGATCTCACCTCCATAATGGCGCGAAGATAGAAGATATTCCGCTACTTGGAATGAATCCAGCCGGCCAAGCGACTTTGTTGCAGTAGTGCAACAGTCCGATCGTCGAGTAACTGAGATAGATGGGTCAAGGTGGAGCACGCAAGGACTAGTCGGACTGACGCGAGATAGGCTTGGAACTGGAGTGGATGCACAGGTTCCCGCTAAGCCTAAATGATCAATATATCATCGCTACAGTGAGCAGCGCGAAGAAAGAGCACAAGAACGCCGTCAAGACCAGGAACTACGAGATCTCGTTGGATGGAAGAGGGATCATCGCGAGGAGTGTGGCGAGGATGTGATGACTTGCTGTGAAGGTGTTGTGCATACACAAGGTTCCGAATGCAGAGACAACACGTATGCTTGCTCGACCTTCAAAGCGACCTCATAGGGGGCGTTGTCAGCAACACGGGAGAGTCGATTCGACGGGGTTGGAACATATGGACGAACGTGACTGCCATGACGGTCATGACAAGTCCTGGATACTGGCCTTCAACGTTCAGTTCCCTGGAATCACCGGTCAGGTCCGCATGTTCAGAAGGCAGCCAATGTTCGTGCTCTCGCAATATTCCGGCCCATGGAGGAATTTCTACCACGACCTGCCAGCCGGTATCCGCACAAGAATCATGAATGTACATCGGTTGCGACTGTTACATAAAGAGCCCATAGGTCAAAGCAGGTCGTTATTAGGTCACTGTGATGAGCTCCACGAGTATTTCATGCGGGGTCGTATCTAAGAGTTGACAAACTTTGGCGCATGTTCTAGGCCCAGGCTTTGGAAATGAGGAGATTTGGACGAGGATGACATGAAACGACGGGCGTGACATTCTGGCGTGCGAGAGACCTGCGGAGAACGCGATGAGGAAAAGAAAGAGATCCAGGTGACGCGAACTATGTACGTGTGGTACAAATATTGTCACAGGCTTCAAATTTTAAAGGCCGATCGAGGAGGAGACTTCCATGTAGACTGGACCAGGACCATAGCAAAACGTGCTATGTGCACCACTTACCCACCCTATACCTCGAGGGCATTCAGGTTGCCCATTACCCTGTGTGTACTCCAACTAACGCTGACTATCGTACTTTGCTGCAACCCACTCTCATCAAAATGCCTGCCCTAATCAAGGCGTCAGGCCACTGAAGATGATGGTCGCGGGTCCCTTGTAACCACTCGAACATCATCGAAGGTCACCACCAGCGTTGTTGGCGGAAGCCCCTTCGCCAATTTTTAGCCAATGCTGTCTCCCATCGATTGATCAAGTCCACCAAACGTCATCCTGCATCGGCGTTGGCTGCTACAAACAACAAGAAAAAGGCAATTCTTCGAATTTTGTTCGAGAAGGGCAAGGGCTTGCAGAACTACATACCTGTTTGTATATTCACCAAAGATCTTTCCGTCCCAAAGGCTGGATGGTCTCACCACAGACCGTGATATTCAGAAATATCACTCTGATTGACGCAACGGGGCAGGAGCATCGAATTGGGGTAGGAACTTCCAGGTGTGCCTTGGAGCATAGATGCACACCTCGTAAGATTTTATCAATCTGACCCCTTCCCAAGCTACTCAGCGACTTGCTTCGACTCGTGCTCCATAAATGTAGCCCTGTTACAGCTCTGGTGCAAGGACGGTATATCGACCGGGGTCAATATGATTCTTGCATCGACGAAGTAACACTACTGTCAGAGAGGAGTGACGAGTGGTCAAGGATTGGACGTGGGACGACGATCGTCATGAGGGTCTTGCATAAATCATCTCGTCGGCTCCGCAGGTGCTGCGACGTGGAGAATAGTGAGGAATCAGGGTTGAGCGCATCGAGCGAGTGGTTAGTACCTTCATACCGCCTCACCATTGGGTGGCTGCTGACATGCCAAAAGAGAGGGTTGCGGACGGCGCTTCCAGGTCTTGGACGAGGACAGATAAACGGGTGAAAAGGCAATACTAGGAGATCCCGGGTTCAACCTAATTCAAAACTTCGTAATAAACTGTGAGCTGCAGGGTGCGTCGGTTCCTCGGGGGCCAAGTCCAGGCTGCGAGGAACATGCCGGGTACATCGTCCGGGCCGTGCGTATTCTGGCATGATAAGTTGCCTGGTGCTTGCTGACCTCCGCCGTCCGGGTTTCCTTTTCAGAAAGTGCGTGTCTTCCCCTCACGAAGTTCCTTGTCCTTGCTGACCTCCACTGTTCGTGTTTCGCTTTCAGGCTGTGCGTGTCCTCGCCTGATGAGTTGACTTGTCCTTGCTGACCTCCATTCGTATTTTCGCTCTCAGCTCGTGCGTGTCCTCGCCCGGTGGGTCACCGCTCGTTCCCAGCTCGTGCGTGTTCTCGTATCACATCTTCTTTACCATCGCTCACCATACCCTCGCCATTCCTCCAGGGCACGACCGACCCCACTCCCGATATCGATGCCGCTCAGAGGTCCCACTAATGTGATTCCCGCACCTCCTTGTAGGGAGCAGAAAGCTGAAATGTGGTTGTAGCCGCCACGTGATGATGTTTTTGGGAACCTAATGCATCCCACAGTCGACTACGTTACGTTCAAATGCCCCCGTGTTCAAGTTTGTGTACGATATGTCATATAATATGATTACTCTTTTCTTGTTATCTCATGTTCCAATCCCTATGTTCATCTCTCCTTATAGACGATTCAATCCTCATTCCCCAATGTCTCAGGGCGTAACATGCATTCAGATCGCGGTCGATCGTTACCTGGTCGCGCGGTATGCAGGTGCGCTCACTACTGACTTCCCGTTTGCTGATGGCGTCATCACCTGGATGTATGGCCTTTTTTCTGGCTCACACAAATTCAAGCCCTTCACCTCACGAGGGTGTTGCGTACGCTTGTATACGTAGTCTATGGCGCGTCGAGGAAGCTCAAAATATCGTAGGTTTTTGATCGATTGCGATCGTGTCGTCTACTCCTTCTCAGACGATGGTACGATCACCGGGTCAAAGCTTTGCGATTTGATATGGACTCGGGGAACGCTGATCTGGCGATTAGATGCGGAACAGAATCTTCCTGGGTCTAAAGGATGTATCGATAGGCGCTATCCCCCGCTTCCAGATGGTATCCTCAACTTCCTACACGTGGATATTTACAGCCTCTCATGATCAAACTTCTGCCAGGCCCCACGAACTCGAGTCCCTCATTCACATTTACATTTACATGACACTTGTCCATTAGTACACAATTCTACAGGCAACGCAGAGATACCCCGTTAGATCCCACAAATACACATATAGGCATAAACTAGGTCGTCATCGCAGAAAGGGTATAGGTGATTCTCGTCATCGGCATCGTGATAGCGATAGCGAACATCTAAATGAACGTCATGAGGGATACACTAAATCGACGCCGCAGAAAGGGTATAGGTGATTCTCGTCATGATATCGTCGCCGTCATAGCGATAGCGAAATGAATGAAGGGGCATCACGAGGGAGACAGTTGAACGTCTTCAATAACACCATCGGGTCCATCCTCCGTAGTGACGGGTGGCATCATACGCCGACGGTGCTCCCACCCGACGTACTCGTAAACCTGCTCGCGAGCTGGGAGCGCCGCTCGAACCCGACGCTGCACCTCGTTCAACCGACCACTTGCTCTCCACAGCCCAAGCTGATCCCAACGAGCCCGCATCGCGACACGAAGGGAACCACGACGCCTTGATAGAATGGACGAACGGGAACCGTACATAGACGAGTGCGACATCGGACCGGACAGGGTTGGCGTGCTGGGACGTTCTGCGGTATGTTCAGAGAGAGCCTATTGGGTGTAAGGCGATAGAACGCACCTGGCACCGATCTAGGGTTGACGATCTTGGTGTCTGGCACTTGTCTCCGGGCCTCCGCACGCTTGATAAAGCCCTTGATACATCCTGAGAACCAATGAGCGTGGAGGGGAAATATGCAGGCCATGATGATTCCCGGGTAAATAGATCCACCAACAACGTCCTTCCGCTGGACAACAAGGGACACGCCAAGGACGGCATGAAACGCGATGCGTGTGATGAAGAAGCAAACGGCAAAGAAAACGTCCGAACGCAGGCGCGCATTCACGCTCGCAAGAGCGAGTATAAGCGTCGGAATCTAGTCCAGTGAAATGTCACGAAGCCCGATATGCTCGTCGAGACTATCTCACCTCCATAATAGCGCATAGACAAAAAATATGGCTCCACTTCATCTGTAGTGTATATTCGACGATGAAGACGTAGATCGTGTGATGTATCCAGCCGGTCAACAAGTTGAGTTTGCTGCGGTAGTACAACACTCCTATCGTCAAGTCACTAGGATCCTAGATTGGTCAAAGTAAAGCATGGAAGGACTAGTCGGACCAACGCGATAAGGTAGGCCTGGAAGAACCTGGCAACACTGTCCGTGTAAATGGTAGAAGTGGACAAATTCTTCAGGTCCCCGCTAGCCCAAGTGTACTCGAAAAACAACGGCAGGCTGCAGACGGACATGACAGCACTGCTGAGCGTAGTCAGGATCCATGCTCGCTGTTTGGTCGTCGTGCAGTGTGGCGCCAAGAGACGGTACAAGACAACCAGCGCGAAGAAAGAGCACAAAAACGCCGTGGAGGTCAGCAGCTGCGGGACAGCATTGGAGGGAAAAGTGATCATCACAAGGGGAGCGTGACGGCGAAGTGATAAATTTCTGGGAAGGTGCCGCGACGCTTAAAAACCACGCGAAGGCCGACAACGACATGTGCCATAATGAAAGGAAATTTTGCACGTTTCTGGCCAGCCTATGAAAGGTTCCGACTGCAAAAGATAACAAGTACTGACTCGGATAGGCTCGCTCAACCTTTATAGCGACTTCTGAAGGGGAAGCACACCGCACAAGGGAATGATGTGGTTGGCATATCGGAGAGTCAGCCAGACAGGGTCGTTTTTCAGTGGACGAACGTGACGGTCAAAGGGTCACGAGGAAGTTACTGGCCGGAACGGTCCACACGTTTAAAAGGGCACAACGAACGTGCTCGGATGCTTGTGTTCCCGCTCATCTCCCCGAGGGAAATGCTGTTATGGTCTACCTGGCGGGATCCCCACAACTTGAAGAGGCTAGGTGTCTTGATTCGGCTATCACATTCAAAGTTTTGATTGACCTGACAGCTCGCAGCAGATCGACTCAGGCTGTGAGCAACTCCTTGAGTACCTGGACAACAACATCATATTGCATTATGACAGGTTGGACAGTGGCGTATGTTCACGCTCAAGTCTTACGATTTGGGTAATGTGTGGCTCAGGCTGTGGAACCGTAGTGGCTGGCAGCTTCCACACATGTCCACGCACAGCAAAAGCGAACCTGAAGTTGTACGTTGTCGCCTGGTTCTTTATGTAGGCCTTTCCCCTCGTTCTCCATGGAATGATTGAACGTGGACCAACCGAGTCAGAAGTTACAGTCGGAGATAGAACGCTACAAAAATGCCTCAGCTTGAAGACGGACTTCTGTGAGTGCCAAGTGTGCCTGTTAAAGACTGACTTCCAGGGTCCTGGAGGCCGGAGCCCGTGCTTACGCCTCGTCTAAACTGGCTGTCTACGGAAGACTCCATACTCCACTGTTAAAATGGAGCGACCAGTGGCGTGCTGATTTGGAAATCCACCCCCCGGCCCTGCTTGCTCAGTCACATCTTGTTATCAGCCAGTCACCCTCTGCTGCTGCCGCCCTGCCACCCTCCATCGATTAAAGACTCATTTCGCGGTTGGATCGTGACGGATTTTTGATCCTGCGCATCAATTGTGCCTTCAATCACCAGACGGCGACTTCGTCGCAATGGGAAGTGATCCATGGCTTTTCCGGAATGGCCGTTATTTCCCGTCGCACTTGCTGGGGTTGTGCTCGTCCTGGGTAGCAATAATGCCTGCTATAATCCCGTCTTACTTGGGGGTGGGTCGCCATTTCGCTAGACTATCGATACCACGTCGAATTCAGGATCATCCGTCCAAGCTGGTTTGGTCAAACCGTTCTCTGGTACTGTTGTTTCACGGTGCCTAGAAGTTCCCGAGGAGGCAGACGTAGATGAGAAGATCAAGGTCGGTGTATTGACGCGAAGTCACCCTGCGGAAATTTCTCGATTACCAATGGTAGAAATGCACGCAAGTATACATATTGCCACATTCACGGTGCCCAAGCCCTCTGAGTCCCTGTTTTGGACGTGCTGGAACCCGCTTCTCGCCAACGCTTCTGGTTCTCAGAGTTACCCCACCATACCGCCGTCTCAGTCGCACACTTCAAGGCTTGCGACGGCAATAGGGACTTCCCCGCATCGTAAACGCTGCACGCATCGAAACGCGTGCCTCTGCAGACGATCAAGAACCTCAAGTCGTCACCCGGGAATCGACAAGGCATACACTGGGCAGCACGATTTCAACCTCAAGCTTATGCATTGTCCCCCCGGCTTCTCCAGCGTTTTCCATGCTGTTAACATGGAACACGAAGTTGCCAAAAAGTTTTCCTTCTCGAGGATCCCAGGTGACCAAGATTTTAACGAGAAACGTTGAAGGATCCGATCTCAGATTGATGTCTTGTCCTAGCTTCAACGATGATCTCTTGTCGGGATTGAGGGGATCGTATCTGTACTAACCCAACACGCTCGCGAGGGATGTCTACTCACTCTCCGACTTCGTCTTCAACCAACTTGAACTGGCCGATGACGCAAAGGTAGCAGTGGAAGGACATCAAGCATTTGAAACGGAGTTTAAAACTTGTACTTGTTCGGAAAGTCCGGAAGTTTCGTACTTGCGCTCATACTCTAAATCATCACGTTTTTCACTGCGACTCGCGAGTCAGTTCTGACTTCTAAGCCGCCCACGATCCAGCCTTGCGCACGGACCTGCTTGCTGAATATCGATTGAAGGCATTCTCTGTGACAAAGTCAGTGTAAACGTCTTCGACATGCATCAACTCATGGTCAACGCACGAATAGGATACCTTAGATATACCTTCTTTACAAGATGCAGAGCACTTTACAAGTGTTTCATTCACCGGAAAGACAGCGCGTATCAATCGGACACTTGCCAGTGGAGCTCATCATAATGATCTTCCACGAAGTATATAAACTTGGTCTAGATTGGCGAACCGTTGCAGGATCCCAGTTTCCACCATTCGCCAGCCTTGATTTCCCATCTTCAACCCTCTTCCCTAATGCACTAGCCATGGTATGCTGTGCATGGAGGACAATGTTGTCCTCTGTACCCTCTTTTTGGACACGGGTCGTCATAGCCATCGATGGCAATGCCACTTCCCTTTCTCTCGTTAAAGGCTCCTTTGAGTGGTCCCGACCCTTACCCATTGATGTCTTGATCTCACCGTGCTCGTCTACTTGCGACGAAAATCCCGGAGAGGGCTATCGTGTTGAAGCAGTCATGCAATACCTACTCCCTGAACTTCATCGGTGTCGTAGCTTACAGATCAATACAATCCAAGCCTCTTCCCTCCCCCAGCTGCGAGGCTTTTCTGGACAGGCTCTTCTCTTGCGAAAGCTCGAACTTGGTTGTACCACCTACGACCCTCGGGCCGAGGAGGAACCGGGAGACGTGGCCGTTCCTCTGGAACTCATGTGCCCTGAACTCGAAACATTACATCTCAACGGTCGAAATTTCTGCAACGTGTGCCCCCCATCGTTTGGGTCTGACCCCACGTTCGCCTGTGACCTGTGGCTATCTCACCTAGCCAACTTGACCCACCTTACCATCTCAAATTATACGGCTAACAGCCAAAATGCGGGCCCATCCATGGCGGGAATGTTGCGTGCTTTGCACGAACTCCCATGCCTTGCACAGCTGGCAATCAACAACGTCGATTTTGACCACGAAGCTCCAAGCTACATGTACACGCTCAGCCCTGCCCTCAGGCGCTTAAAGTTCTCTGACCTCGCTCACGGGCTGTATCTCTTTTTCGATGTTGTCTTTCTCCAACAAAGCATAGACACGATGCATATTACACGATGCAATGTCGACCATGTGGACTGGGAGAATGTCAGTTGCACCGAGTTAACCCTTGGGGAGATCGATGCTCATTATGACATTGGCCAGATCCTCGACCACTTTGAAATTGTTCGGCTGAATGTCTATGAATGCCCCTCCTTTCACGATGATTTGGTTTACTCCCTTATGGGCTCGACCCCCCTTTCCCCCCACGAGGACGTCTCTGCCAGAAGCCTCTGCTTCCTATACATCAGTGGATGTAACAACTTCTCGATGGATGCGCTGAAGACGATGTGTGAGTGGCGGGAATGGTGTGCTTGGGAGGAGGCGCCGTGGCAGAGTGTGGATGATATAGTCAATACCGACTTCGCGGTGTGCGCCCCCATCGCCAGAGTAGGCGTTTTGCGCAATGATTTGACGCCCGAGGACAAGGAATGGCTCGAGTCCTATAATTCTAGGCTTCCCGGTGGTTAGATCCCTTTTACCTAGTCATGCTAAACGTGTTTGTTCGGTGTATTCTACGTGTAATTCTTTTTTGGGTTTGGTTTGTCGTTGACCTTGATTGACTTCACGCGAACCTGTCTCTCCCATTGTCATTGTCCCCTGAAACGCTCCGATTCTTTTTGAGGGCCAACAATCTCGGTGAATTTTAGTCTTTAATCGTGAATGTGACTGACGAGAGAATCATTCTGTCATTCTACTATGTGTTGCCTAGGTGAGATGAATATCCGCTTCTCTCCGCCTTTTCTGTTCCATATCTCGCGCAGACAATCGTTTGCTTCGTCGGCGTTATCAGGAACATTGATGTTCCCTGCTTTGAAAGACTTGGTCGCTTGTAGGTAGGCTATATTTGGGTGTTTATCACGCAAAGCCGTTGCAAGGTACGCAAAGGTTGGGCGGGGGTTCAGCATCTTCATGTCGAAGAGTATAACGTGAGCATGGAACACGATTGATCGGACCACCACTACTAACCTTGGAATGTGCTCCAAGGCCTATTTTGTGTGACCTTCGGAGTAGGATGAACGATAAGCTTGCCGGCTTCAACTTCGTACTCCTCAAGGGCTGAGAGGAACGATGAAAAAGCTCTGACGATGTGTTGGGTATCTAGCTCGACGCCACCGCAACTGTCCTTGGCCAGTGATGCGCAAACAAGACTGGCGAGCACAACACAGGAAAGGGGAAAAAAAATCAGGTCATGAGAAATTCATCCCTCGTTAGCATTTCGACCCGAGTATACCTTGAACGATAAGAGCGCCGAGCTCTGGATTGGGGAGGCACATCGCGGCAACCTTGCTCATGTGATCTTCAGTCCACCTCTCACGACATCGTGCGGCCACTTCTCTGGACCATGGCGGTCGGTCCTTCACTACCAAACCCCCACATTCCTGCATCAAGCGGGACGCTGGAGCTAGAAACAGGCTTCTGGGTGGGGCTGACGACCGGTGCGGCCTCAACGCATGCAAAACCATCGACCACCTCAAAACGGAGATTATAGAGGGGTTTTGTATATGGCTTGTCGAGGAAGCGGTGACGAGGATGGATCCAGGCTTTTCGGAGCGACGGCGGGCAGAGGGAGGAGCGGGTTGTTCTATGTGCAGGAGTGTTTGATAGTCACCTGACCCTGGCGAAAACGCCCCTCACCGTGACGTGCCAGGGTACTCCAAAGCCTCAATATTCAATACTCCGGCTGAATTTTTTATGGAATCGGAGACAGACAGTGCATAGGCATCGAAATACTACCCCCATTTCTCTTACATGCTCTCTTGTGCCTTGTTTATCGAACTTGGCGGTGGGGCCATGACAATCGAGTTGTCACTGGCGACTAAAGCTCGACTGTCGTGATAGTTCTCACACAACTTGATGCCGGAGTCTCTGTAGTCTTGATGAATTGCTGCCTGTCAACTGTTTGGGCATTACTTAACTGAACTATGGCTGTCCCATTCTACCTTGAGGTTTCCGTGTGTACTTATGATGCCCGATACATGTACTTCCCGTCGATCGTTTGAGATTTCATGTCACTGTATTATCATATCGTCCGTGATCTACAAATCGCTCACAATCTGCGTATGGACGCAAACCCTCAGTACAAGTCAACCTAAGGATGTGGTTACGCATATACTCCCGTAACTTCTCCTGCAGCCTCAGGACGGTTAATTACCAGCGTCAAATATAGCCTACAAACGACTGAGGTTTCTTCGCAATCTTCGGGGGAAACTTGAATGCGATAGGTTTCTCGCCAAACGTCCGCACGGTATCAGTGGTCCCCGTTTCCAGCGCCAAAACGGGAGGAGCGCGGAGGAGACAAATTGGCATTCCGGAGAGCAAGATCAGTCAACCGTTGAGATAATGTGGATGTTTCCTAATGACGTTCGGGTGTGTTGAAGATGACAGGGAAACCACCATTGATGGATGAGACGCACCGCGATTTCACGAAAATGCCCAAGTGCAAATCTCCATGATCAAGGTTAGGAATCAGGTTGCGAAGAAGCCAGTGCAGGACTGGCTGAACAAGTGTCAAGTGTGTCAGCAATTATATGAACCATATCCAAGGATCAATGCGCGCGTGGAGTGCTCTTTCTTTGCACTATTATGGGCAACATGCCTACAATTCATGTCAAATGACGCACTGACCCGGGTGCTAGGCCAGGACGACCGAACAACCACGCTGGCATCGCCCGGAGCGACTAAAGAGACATGGAAAGCCCGGAATGCAGAGGGGCATGAAAGGGGAATATGCAGACCATGATGACGTACGGGTAAAAAGATCCACTAGCAGCATCCTTCCGCTGGATAAGGAGGGACAAGCCAAGAACCACGTGTAACGTGATGCGTGTAACGAAGAAGCCAATGGCAAAGAGAAGGTCTGAACGGAGGCGCGCAAGAAAACTCCCTCAACGTTCAACCCCATTTTCTCGTGCCCCTAGTTACAAATGTCCCAGATTTCTCGCCTTGTCCGTCGCGCACTCCAAGGCTTCCGACGCCAAGGTGCTTCTCCATGTCGTAAATGCTGTTTGTGTTGGAACACGTCCATGTTCAGACGATCAAGAACATTGACTTCACCGTTTCCGAATGAACAATGCAAACATTGAGCGGCACGAATTCAAACTTGGCCCGACGTAGTCTCTCCGGCGTCTCCAACGGTGCCCTCTACGTGCTTTGCCATGCTGTTAAAACGGACTCACCCAACATTGCCAAAAGCGCTCCTTGAGAATCCCAGCTGACCATGATTTTAACCAGAAACGTTGAAGAGATCCGATCTGACCTTATCCTAGCTTCGACGATGATATGTTGTGGGAATTGAAAATATTAACTCGTTGAGTATGCCCGTGAAGGGATGTCTACTCGCACTCGACCTTAACTTCATCTTCAACGAGCCGACCGAAGGTGCATTATAACACGAGGATAATAGCGTCACGAGGGGCGGGTCGACATTTGAAACTGAGTTTGAACTTTGCAGTGCTCATCGCTAATCATCGCCATCATGCCTCACTGATCATCCCATTTTTTAAGTACGAGTTCAAACGTCTAGCGGCCAGCACACGACGCACAGATCTAACCCGCCCTTGCGCACGGTCCTCTGATAAAGTCAGTGTAAACGTCTTTGACTCCCGTCGAACTCACGGTGTCTAAGAACGAACAGGATAGCTTAGATATATCTTCTTTCCAAGATGCACAGCACTTTACAAGTGTCTCGTTCACCGCAAAGACAGCGGGTATCAATTGGACACTTGCCGGTCGAGCTCATCATGATGATCTTCCACGAAGTGTACAAACTCGGTCTGGATTGGTGGGCTGTTGAAGGATCTGAGCCTCCACCATTAGCCAGAGTCGATTTCCCGTCTTCGACCCTCTTCCCTGACGCATTAGCCATGGTATGCTCTGCATGGAGGGAAATGCTATCCTCGGTACCATCTTTTTGGACACGGGTCGTCATCGCCATCGATGGCAATGCCACCCCCCATTGTCCCGTTAAAGGCTCCTTTGAGTGGTCCCGGCCCTTACCCATTGATGTCTTGATCTCACCGTACTCGTCCACTTATGACGAAGATCCTGGAGAGGGCCATTGTGTCGAAGCAGTCATGCGATATCTAGTTCCTGAACTTCATCGGTGTCGCAGCATACGGTTCAATACCGTCCAAGTCTCTTCCCTTCCTCCGCTGCAAGCCTTTTCTGGACAGGCCCCTCTTTTACAAGAATTTGAGCTTGGTTGTACTCCCTACGATCCTTGGGCCGAGGAAGAGCCCGGAGACGTTGCCGTTCCTCTGGAACTCATGTGCCCTGAACTCGAAACATTACATCTCAACGGTCGAAATTTCTGCAACGTGTGCCCCCCATTTTCTGAATCTGCCCCCAGTTTCGCCTATGACCTGTGGCTATCTCACCTACCCAACTTGACCAGCCTCACCATCTCAAATTATAGGGTTGATTTCCGAAACGAGGGCCTATCCATGGCAGGAATGCTGCGCGCTTTGCAGGAACTCCCATTCCTTGCATCCCTGGCGATTAAGAACGTTGAATTCGACGACGAATTTCCAAACCATTTGTACACGCTCAGCTCTGCCCTCAGCCGCTTAGAGTTCTCCCATCTCTCTAACGGGATGTGTTTCTTTTTTGGCGCTGTCATACTCCAAGACAGGATAGACACACTGCATATTACTCAATGTAATGTGGACGATGTGGACTGGGAGGGTATCAGTTGCAACGGGTTGACCCTTACGAGGATCGACGGTCGCTATGATCTTGGCCCGTTCCTCAACCAGAGTGACATTCATGAGCTGGATGTCGATCGATGCCCCTCCTTCGACGACATTTTGGTGTATTCCCTTATGGGCCCCGATGAGGAGGTTTCCGCTAGATTCCTCCTCTCGCTATACATCAGTCAATGCGACAACTTCTCCATGGATGCATTACAGGAGATGTGCGAGTGGCGAGAACAGCGTGCTCGGGAGGAGGCGCCGTGGCAGAGTCTGGATGATATAACAAACACCGAGTTTGAGGTGTGCACCCCCATCACCACAGTAGATGTTTATCGCGAAGGTTTGACACCCGAAGCTAAGGAATGGCTCGACTCCTATAATTCCAGGTTTCGCCGTAGTTAGATCCCTTTTACCTAGTTCCTTATCTTTTACAGTTCTCGTAGAGTGCTTCGAGGACAACGACCGTAAATCAAACCAAACTTTGATGTACTCTATCTCAGTTTCCTACACCGTTCGGTATTTTCTTTCATGACGGTACCGTCTGTCTGTTGGTAGTCGGACTCCCATGCAACCCAGTCATACCACCCCCCTGGACACGGCCATCCCTGCACCCTTTCACCTGAGAACACGTCCAAGAATCGTGAAAGCGCGGTTGGGATTGGAAGCGGACACTGCGGGGAAGTGCAGAAGGCGAGCAGAAAGCTATAACGAGTATGCGTATTGACTTCTACGGGTACCAGAGAGCCCCGAACATGGAGGATCCCTCGAAGAAGTGCGCCAGACCATCCTAACAAGCCGTATCAATACTCTGCTCAATTGTGTATGCAAAACCTCTCGTTTATGCGTGAGTTACTAGATGTCTTTACTCATCTCCGCCACAGCGAGGCCGTTGACGACTGACAATGCCTGGGTCGAAGGGCAAGGCAGTGAGGAGCTTGCACATATGGTCGACAGCGTGCACTGACAAGAAAAGGATGAGAAAAGATTGAAGGACGAGATGCATACACAGTGTCTTCTAGAACGGCCACAATCCCGCATGTACCGTTGGGGTAGACCGACGAATGAGTGCTGGACACATTGGGTGCAAGAAAAGCAATCTGGAAATCCCTCATAGAGGCGGCGCACTCTGTACCGACATGGTCCACGTCATGCCTGCCATGATCGTATCTCAGACAAACGGTGGTATGCCCCGGGAGCTTTGGACTCGGGTGTACACTTGAGGAAGCCCTTGAACATCCTAAAAACCAATAGGCGCAGAGGGACACACCAAGGGCGGCATGCTAACCCGATGCGTGTAATCAGAAGCAAAGCAAGTGGGGCTCACTGCACTGGCTTTCGATGTGAACGGTTCAGTGAAATGTCACGAAGTTCGATAAGCTCGTCGAGACCATCTCATCTCCATGGCAGCACAGAGACAGAAAATATGAGAAGCTCTAACTGCAAAAAATAATACCTACATATGCTTATTCGACCTTTAAAGCGCCTTTTAGTTGGGGAAGCACTCTGCACAAGGGATGTTGTCAATAAAACGGCAGTCGATTGGAGGGGGATGAGGGATGTAACAAGTCCTGGCTAATGGCACTCGACGGTAAGGTCCGTGGCACGTTCAGAGGGGTAGTGTTTGTTCTCACCTCGAGCCCAGCGGGAAATATCGCCACGATCGGGCGGTCGTCTCGGTGTTGTGTGGTTCCTAGACTCTAATCCGATACACTGTCTCTCGTGTGAGCAGATGTGACTTACGACATATCATTATATCATCCTACTATGCACCGTCTCCATGGGGTATCCAAAAGTCCTCGCTCAAAGCCTTCCACCCACATTTCCATCCACAAACGGCCAGTCACTGTATCCAAGCGGTGTCAGGTTGCCTGGCAGGTAATAAGTCGACCGATCGCCTGGGATGACGGGTGTATCATTCTGGAGCCGGGCTGGAAGATCAGGCTAATCATCGGTTCCGCAAGTTTGGAGAGGGCAATGAGCAGGAACGCAGCACGAAGAATGCAAAAAGGAAAGAACCCACGTTTGAGATATATAGTCGCCCGAAAGCGACCAGGCCTCCCAACTCCTTGGCTGTACTCAGTGCTGTGTCGCGGGTGTATCCACCAGCTGAGATGAATATCCGTTTCTTACCGCCTTCTCCACCGTTCCATATCTCGCGCAGGAAATCGTTTACTTCGTCCCCGTTATTAGGTAGGTCCGTATCTACGCGGGACTCGGTCACATGTAGGTAGGCCATATTCGGGTGTTTATCACGCAGAGCCATCGCTAGGTACGCAAACGTTGGCCGGGGGTTTGGCATCTTCATGTCTAAAAGCATAACATAAGCATAAGCACGGTAACTCTAGATGACGGCTGATGAAATATGAACGATCGGACAACCGCAACTAACCTTGGAACGTGCTCCACGGGCTAATACGAATCCCAACTCTTTCTGCACCGACAACGTCTATGACGGCATCGACCACCTCCCTAGTGAACCTCGTGCGACCTTCTTCATCTCCACCCCATTTATCTGTCCGTGTATTCGACACACTCTGGAGGAACTGGTCCAGCAAGTATCCATTCGCGCTGTGCACCTCCACGCCGTCGAACCCTGCACGATGTATGGCGTTACTTGCAGCTTTGGCATGCGCTGCAATATACTCTTCGATTTCAGCTTCCGTCAGAGCCCTAGGAGGAAACTGATTGCCGGTCAGTGTAATTGGAGATGCAGAGACATATGGGGACGGCGGATCCTGTTTCGCGAGAACGTCCGGATCTGCAGCGCGACCAAGTGCCCAGAGTTGGAGGAAAATGTATGATCCCTTTGCATGAACGGCGTCCGTTACCTGTCGGTGATCTTCTATGAGATTGTTATAGAAACGGTCAGTTTATCATGTCGACACGGACCTGTTTCCAGCCTTCAATTTGGGCATCGGTGTAGATTCCTGGAACGTGCTCATATCCTCCCGCATCGTGAGAGATACAGGTAGCCTCTGTTATAAGAAGAGTACCCGGTGAGCTACCACGCTGAGCGTAATATGTGGCTACTTGGGGCCCAGGTACACCTGAAGCGTAAGCTCGGAAACGAGTGAGAGGAGCGAGAACGACTCGGTGTTGGAGGTTGGTTTATGAAGTTGCCCAACCGTTAACCTACGCCATCAGCACCTCAGTACTAGAGTTGTGAGTTGAAGTATCGCGGGAACTTGCCTGTTGTAACTCGGTGATTTCCACTTTCAACTCTTCCACGTGCCGTGAGTTCATACTAGTAGCACCTCAGCGCTGCCGCAACGCCCAGACTTGTACAGACCAGCAGATGGACATGGTAGGCAGCGGCTTCTCCGTGCTAAGAGAAGATGCGAATGCTAACGCTATAGGGTACATCAACCCAGACCAACAACATCTTGAAGAATAACGATCCACCTAGCCCGTCGTACTGGACGGTCTCCATCAGCAACCTACCCTTCGAGATTTTGTCAGCGATCTTCACCTTGGTCTTTCAGAGCGAATGTCAGTTACTTCCATCTGGCATGGCAGTGGGATATCTTCCAATACCTCATCAGCCATCACCGGCATCGTTCCCTTACAACCTCGCGTTAGTCTGCACCACCTGGCGGTCGGTATTGTCCACCCGGCCCAGTTTCTGGACACGTGTCATCATCTCGGTCAACCTGAAGTCAGTCGCAAGTTGTAAAACATTACTTGCATGGTCCCAAAACCTCCCACTGGACATATTCATCTCCACTGTCTCTCAG
Organism: Paxillus ammoniavirescens; assembly: GCA_014904835.1. Taxonomy (NCBI): domain Eukaryota; kingdom Fungi; phylum Basidiomycota; class Agaricomycetes; order Boletales; family Paxillaceae; genus Paxillus; species Paxillus ammoniavirescens. The sequence continues at coordinate 21,789 of MU121059.1, forward strand.
GCTGGCCCCAGCCCCCATGTCCTGCCAGATGACTTGGAATCTGTCGAGGCAGGTCAGCTTGATGCCCTCAGGAAACACATGGCTCCGCGGTGGCATGGCAGCAGATATATCAACATCGTATCCACCTATGCATCATCTTTACCATCTCTCAGCGATATCTTCGGCGACGGTGAAACTGAGGCTCCTCTACTAATAGCATTGCGCCTATGTGGATTACACGGGGAGGAGGATGGAAGAAGGTCTTTGAGAGCTTCCGCTCCCCGACGCTTGTCGCTCCCGCGCCTATCTTGCCTAGAGATCGATGGTACATACTTCCGGCGTCACTGGATTGACGTACCAACATTCTCATCTTTCAGTTTCCCACAGCTCCTTTGGTTGAACATCACCAATTGCACACGAGGAATGCCGATGGAAAGTATGTTCTATGTTCTCGGGGCAATGCCTCAGCTCGAGAAACTATGCCTCCAAGATATCAATTTCGACAATGCCATGATCCACAAGGACTCTGTTACTCTTCGCGTTCTGAAGACTCTGGTCTTGCGCAGACTTAGTCCCGGGGCGGTTTTCTTGATTTTCCATGCTTTCGACATGTATCACATGTCGCTAACAAATGTCAAGATTGAGGGCTGCCATATCAGCTTCGTCTGCAGTGCAGATGTTCAGTGCAGGTCATTGTCCCTGACTGACATCCCGGATGGGCAAGATCTACGGTGGATCCTCCATGAGTGGGAAGGATCCACATTGGACATTACTCGGTGTCCCAGCTTCAATGACACAGTCCTCGCAGAGATGGCATCGCACGACTTTGGCGCCCCTCTGTGCCAATCGATCAATAATATTTGTATCAAAGATTGCGTCAATTTCTCGCCTCGCGCTTTGAGAGAGATGTACGACGAGCGCAGGGAGTACGATGCACCAGAAATAGCGTTGGACCCGTGGACTGGCAGCTACTACCGCACCCTCCGCAAATTGACCATCGCTGGAGATCGACCCAAGTTTTCTGAGGATGATCAAGCGTGGTTGGACGAGTTAAATTCATCTATGCAGTCAATCACGAGGCAAGTCTTGTCACATCCCTCCTGTGAGATCACATCGTTGACGGTGCTCCGATGCAGTCCGTCGGAGACAGATCGTGCATAGGAATCAAGACATTACTTCGTTTCTATTGCAAGATTTCTTGTGCCTCATTTTTCGAACTTGGCGGTGGGGCCACGACGATCAAGTTGTCGCTGGCGACTGGAAGGCTGACTGTCGTGGATAGTTCGCGCACGGACGCCGGTGGAGATTTGATGTCTGTACTTGTGATGTATCCTGCCTCTCAACTGTATTATACCTGTCCCGTTTTACTCTTCACCCCATGCACGCTAGTGATCTAAAAAATTCTAGTACTTACAGAATTCGAGATGTAACTTGTTGCATGGCCAGTGTAACAACTAGGATCGCGTGACGTCACACCATGGACAAGAGAAGTTGACTGAAAATTGTTGCGTTTTGAAATCACCGCTACAACTTGTCATCGCTACATATAATCAATATATTTTTCACTGCGAGTTCAAACGTTAAGCGGCCAAGCGGCCAGCGCTTAGGCCTCAGATCTAACCTGCCCTTGCGCACGGACTCCTTCTGATAAAGTCAGTGTAAACTTCTTTGACTCCCATCGAACTCACGGTGTCTAAGAACGAGCAGGATAACTTAGATATATCTTCTTTCCAAGATGCAAAGCACTTTACAAGTGCCTCGTTTGCCAGAAAGACAGGGCGTATCAATCGGACACTTGCCCGTCGAGCTCATCGTGATGATCTTCCACGAAGTGTACGAACTCGGTCTGGACTGGTCGATTGTTGCGGAGCTTCCGACATTGGCCACTGTCTCCCCCAATGCACTAGCCATGTTTTTCTCTGCGTGGAGGAACACGCTGTCCTCTGTACCATTTTTTGGGACACGAGTTGTCATCACCATCGATGGCAATCCCACTCTCGTCAAAGGCTCATTCGAGTGGCCCAGACCCTTACATGGATGTCTTGATTTTATCGTGCACATCTACGCGCAACGAAAATCCAGGAGAGAGCTATCGTGTCGAAGCAGTCATGCGATATCTAGTCCCTAAACTTCATCGGTGTCGTAGCATACGGTTCAATACCTTCAAGTCTCCTCCCTTCCTCCGCTGC
>MU121059.1:24439-49092 GCA_014904835.1 Paxillus ammoniavirescens
TTCCCTGATGGAAAAGAACCCCCCCCCCCCCCTTTGCCTGACGGCGTTTCTGCCAGGTTCCTCCGCTCCCTGGACATCTGTGAATGTGACAACTTCTCGATGGGTGCATTGAAGGAGATGCGCGATTGGCGAGAACGGAGTGCTTGGAAGGAGGCACCGTGGCAGAGTGTGGATGATATAGTGAGCACCGTGTTCGAGGTGTGCACCCCTATCGCCAGCGTAGTATACGTTTATGGCAAGGATTTGACGCCCGAGGATGAGGAATGGCTCAAATTTTATAATTCTAGGTTTCACCGTAGTTAGATCTCTCAGCGTCTAATCTCTAATCTCTAATTCGATATACTATCTTGTGTTAGCGGATATGATTGACGATCCATCATTCTGCTGTACTGTCTCCGTCTCCATCAATGGGATATCCATATCCCAAAAGTCCCTGATCAAAACTTTCCATCCACTGTGCTTCCATCCGCAAACGTCCAGTCACTGTACCCAAACGGTGTTAGGTTTCCTGGCAGGTAATAAGTCGACCGGTCGCCTGGGGTAATGGGAGTGTCCTCCTGGAGCCGAGTTGGAAGATCAGGCTATTCATCGGTTCCGCGAGTTTGGAGAACGCAATGAGCACACACGCAGGACGAAGAATGCAAAATGGAAAAACCTCACGTTTGAAATGTACAGTCGCCCGAAAGCGACAAGGCCGCCCAACTCCTCGGCTGTACTCAGCGCTGTGTCGCGAGTATGTCCGCCAGCTGAGATGAATATCCGCTTCTCTCCACCTTCTCCGCTGTTCCATATCTCACGCAGGAAACCGTTTGATTCGTCCTCAGTATGAGGTATGTCCGTATTTCCTGCTACGCGGGACTCGGTCACATGTAGGTAGGCCATATTCGGGTGTTTATCACGTAGAGCCGTAGCCAGGTACGCAAACGTTGGCCGGGGGTTTGGCATTTTCATGTCTAAGAGCCAACATGAGAAGGAACATGATCCATCAGACAACTGCAACTAACCTTGGAATGTGCTCCATGGGCTAATGCGGACCCCAACTCTTTCTTCACCGACAGCGTCTACGACGGCACCGACCACCTCTCTAGTAAATCTAGTGCGACCTTCTTCATCTCCGCCCCATTTATCTGTCCGTGTATTGGACACGCTCTGAAGGAACTGGTCCAGCAAATATCCATTCGCGCTGTGCACCTCCACGCCATCAAATCCTGCATGGTGTACGGCGTTGCTTGCAGCTTTGGCATACGCCGCGATATACTCCTCGATTTCGGGTTCCGTAAGAGCCCGAGGGGGATCCTCAATGCCTGTCAGGGTGATTGGAGAGGCCGAGACATACGGGGACGGCGGATCCTGCTTCGCGAGAACGTCCGGGTCCGCGGTCCGGCCGAGTGCCCAGAGCTGAAGGAAAATGTACGATCCTTTCGCATGAACGGCGTCCGTTACCTGCCAATGAGCTCCCGCGTGAGAATTTTGTAGAGAATTTTAGAATGTCGACACGCACCTGTTTCCACCCTTCGATCTGAGCGTCCGTGTAGATTCCTGGAACGTGCTCATACCCTCCTGCATCGTGAGAGATGAAGGTCGCTTCTGTTATGAGCAGAGTACCCGGTGAACTACCGCGCTGAGCGTAGTATGTGGCTGCTTGGGGCCCTGGCACATGAGAAGCATAAGCTCGAAAACGAGTGAGAGGGGCGAGAACAACTCGGTGCTGGAGGGTGACGGGGCCAACCTTGATGGGCCGGAAGAGTGCAGGGGTATTAGACATGGCGGTGGTGGGTGAGTGCCTTCACTAACTGGATCCTGGGGGTGGTGATTGGTGCGATGTACTCTCGGGGAATCCGTGCTGTGGCAGTTTTATAACGGTGGAAGGCCGTGGGATCGAGGATGGTATCATCGACATGTCAGAGTTGCATGTGCCTCGGGAGCCTTCACAAGCTTGATAATCCGATGGCGCAACGTCCCGACAGTCCCATTTACAACCCTGAAGAGCTCAGATAACCACCGTTAGCCCCACGGCGTCGATGCGTGTGATGCAGGTTAGGCAATGGGCACAGAAATGCGCATAGGATTTGACTCAACCCAGGCGCTTGAATGATTTGAATCCAGCCAACGGTCCACACGCGAGCACGGACTCCTCGGTTGACTCCTTGTGAGGTTTCCCGTTGACCAGTACTTCGGAAGTATTCAATATCGCGGGAAAAGCCTCAGGTTCTGGTGAATTCCGGTCAGTGATTTCCAACTTGAAGGACAGCAGATCTACCATATAGCAGTGACTCCACATCCTCAGGCTCCTTTCGTAGAACGCAAAGTGTTGAGGGCGATCATTGGATGCCATGGCAAGGTAGCACACCCAACGATAGTAAGATTACCACCTCCAGAACAGCCAGACGACTCGAGTGATCCTCCTGGTTCACCCCTTCCAGCGGGCCACGTCACGGTGATGAAGGGTAAGGACATGATTATGGCGGTGAACCTGATGACTGCCAATGAATTTTGTTTATATACGGCACTGTTGGCAGTGCTATCACCAGACGTTCATCTCAATATTATACATGCCCCACTGTCACCACTATGGTGTCACTTCTGAACCTCTTCGCCTTGGATCACAACTCAGCAGCTCTCAATCATTTATGGCACAACCAGTCATCACTCCTACTGTTGGTCATGTGTTCCTTGAAGTTTCCGAGATCATTCATGTCGCCACCGTAATTTCGTCGCGTGAATGCAGTAAATCAGATGGCGGTGTTCCATCACCAACTCAGAGACATGTCGCCCAGCGTCAAATATAATCTACAAACGACTGAAGCTTCTTCGCAATCCTCGGAGGAAACTTGAACGCGACAAGTTTATCTCCAAACGTCCGCACGATATCAGCGACCCCCGATTTCAGCGCTAAAGAATAAAAATAAAAACAGCCAGGTATCAGCAACGCGAGCGACGGTTGGAAACACGTGGGGCGATGTCGGTAACGTGACCATTGTACTCACCGTCCGAAACGACGCCGATCACTTCTGTAGCCCTCGCAACTTCCACCTTCGTGCATTCTTTTTCTTCGAGGATTTTCAAGTCGTGTTGCGTGACCTCTTCAGGAGTAGGAGGTACGTAGAGCTTGCCAACCTCGACTTGGTACTCCTCAAGGGCGGCGAGGAACGATAACAAGGCTTCGATGATACGAGGGATATCTCTCTGGACGACACCATAACGGTCCTCTGCCAGCGATGCGCAAACAAGACCTGCGAGCACTACGTAAAAAAGGAAAACGTCAGGTCAGGAAACCTGATCACTCGTTGGAAATTCGACCCGAGCATACCTTGGATGATGAGCGCATCGAGCTCTCGATTGGGGAGGCACGTCTCGGCAACCTTGTTGATCCGATCCCTAGTCCACCACTCATGCCATCGTGCAGCTACTTCTCTCGACCACGGCGGTGAATACTTCACTACCAGACCCCCACATTCTTGTTTCACGCGGGCCACTATGATGCTGGAGCTAGCAACAGGCTGCTGGGTGGGGCCAACGACCGGTGCGGGCGTGACGGCAGACGGAGCCGATACAGAGCGGAATAGCTCAGGAATTGGGACGACGTCCTTTGCGCGCGTCTCTACTTGAGCTGCCACCACATCCGTCGCTTTCGTGGGTTGAGAATCCGATGCAAAACTATCCAGGACTTTAGAAATCGGAGATTGTCGAGGGGCTTTGTATATCGCTTGTCGAAGAAGCGGTGTCGAAGGTGGATCTGGGTTTTTCGGAGCGGCGGCGGACGCTGGGACAGCAGCTGGAGGAGCGGGTTTGCCTCGGCGCAGGAATGTTTGATAGTCTTGACCCAGGCGCAAGAGTGCCTCACGTGCCAAAGTACTCCAAAGACTCGGACTAAATTTTTGGTCAGAGAACAGAGCGGTTCGGCGAGCGGCACTGGCCGTACTATCGTCCGTGGCCACGTCACGTAGCTCAGCATAGGCGAAGTGGAGGAAAAATGAATCAGCAGAGGTTATGCCAGAGATGAGTGTGACGTTTGGGTCTGCGGTCATAGATCCGACTTTCATCGGCTAACGAGTCGTCAATGCATGGAAGAATAAGCAAAGTAGGTACTTACCTGTGGGACATAGACGTCAAAAAGTGATTCCGCGAATTCCCAATTGGCAAGAGTAGTCACTCCGACCGCAAACCCGTGGAACTCGAGAGACAGGTGGCGCAGCGGAAGGCTTAACGTCCAAGGGCCCTTGACAAAATGGGCAGCGAATGGCCTGATGAGAGTGCGCACTATGGGTAGCCTGAGGCATACAGGCAATATAAGCAGTCTGGCGAGCCCGAAGGCAACATTGTAAAGCACGAATGAACAGAACGTGAAAAGCGTGACAGTCAGCAGAAGCTTGACAAGGTTTTTCGGCATGAAAGGCTGTATGTGAATGGAGATTAACCACAGATCAAGCACTAGACACTGAAGGGTACCCACGGCGTCTAAGGAAGGTGCGACTTTGCTCCATCGGAAGACAAAGCGCTCAAGCATAATATTTCGTAGAGCAAAGCTCACAGACAGCCATAATTGTGCCAGTACGAGGAAAATCAGTCGACCGTTGAGATAGTAAGGATGTTTCCTAATCACGTTCGGATATGTTGAATGACAAGCAATTCACCGTTGATGAAAGCGACGCACCTCGATTTCACAAAGACGCCCAAATGCATATCTCCATGGTCGGACGTAGAAATCAAGTTGAGAGATAGCAACATGATTGCAGATGCAATGTAAACTCCTATCGATCGGCAAGTGCTTGGCTTCGCTATAGCACTTGCCATAGTTTTCGACGGCGAAGAAGCCGGTGCAGGGTTGGCTGAACGAGTACTAATCAGCAGCCAAATAAACCCGTATTCAAGGATCCACGCACGCGTCGAGTAGAGCTTTCTCACAACTATTATAGGCAGCACACCCACGATCCATGTTAATGAAGCGTTGACCCAAGTATTAGGCTGGAACAACCGAAGAACCACGCTAGCATCGCCTTCACCGACCAGAAAGACCTTGGAAACGAGAGAGAAGGCAGCAGAATATGCGAATATGTTGTAGATGAGCCTATGTCGTAGCACAGACTTAGCCAAAGGTTCGAATGTTTGTGCTGCAGGTGGCACGGTGGTAGAGGGGCGCCCTGCGAAAGTTGAAGCTATTGGCGTGAAGTTTTTCGACGCATTTCCGCTGGCAAACATGGCTCAATGCAACAGGAAGTGCACGCGGAAGCTGATAGTCGTGGCCAGTGAAGAGTAGTGAAGGACGTGTAGCTCAGGCAGGCTTACGCTCGCCAGTTGGAGTCACGTGACCACTACGCGTGCAGCAATTTTGGTGAAGCACAGCCCTAAAAGGCTAAAACAACTCGAAGAAACCGGATTGAATGCTTGAATACTCGAAATGTGCAGACCACAGTACACTATCCATGCATGGACATGATAAAAACAACAAGACCTCGCACACCGAACCGGAGAATACAACGAAAGGCCATCGAAAATAAAGAGGAAGAACAAAATCTGGATCCATACCAACGTTGGTCCAATATACTCACGCAGAATCCACGTCCATCCTCTCTAGCGCCTGCCAAACACCCTCACAAAGCCCACCGCCCTTTACGACCCCTGCATTTAATCTATAGTCCTCTTTTGCAGCCGGCAATTGCGAAGGCGAATCGATCCAAGCGGCCCGAGAGGATGCAACAGTACTCGTCGAAGGCGCTCTGGGACGTGGCGTGAGGAAACTGGCAAGTACTGACGGAAGTGTGAGAAGACCACTTGTCGCACTCGGGACCGCAGGCACATGAGGGTCTTCATTCTCCTTCTCGCATTCTTGCTGCTCAGATCTATGTTCGGCGTCGAACTTGGTGCTTGGCCGTGGGGCGGAGGATGCCAGTGTACTCGGGGTCTTTGTTGAAAGGGGAGGCTCCTTATCTCCTTTCGCCAACTTTGATTTCGTCTTCCGCCTACTGAACCGATATCGAGGTCGGTTGATCGTTACGAACGCAGTGTCCGTAAGAGGCTGTGGAAACCGTTCTGATTGTGATCGTGCTAAAGTGGCTTTCGCCTGCGTCGGCCCGAGTGGGTTGAGCATGGCAGCAAGGCGCTGGGAGTGCGAGCGGAGGATGCGAGGAGGTGACGAGGCAGGTTTCATATGTGGGGGTGTAGACGTAAAAGGCAGACGAATGGTGAACTCTCTTGGTTTCGCCAGGTCCATCTGGGAAACGGATACGCTTGTCTGTGCCGGATTGTCCGTGTGCGAGCGTCGAGAAGCAGATGTCTTGGAGCGTAGAATGGACGACTTCGAGCGCTTGGTATTGACAGTGGTTGTTTCTCCTGTGCCGACCGATGATGCTCGTTTCAGAGCGTTCTGCTGAATGCGAGCGCTCCGCCTGCGCTGGAGAGGTGCTTGTGCGGGTCTGTTAGATGACCTTGCATCGGGGCTTGGGGTGACCAAAGCCGTGCCCCCCCGGCATTGAGCTGAGCCATGCGACGATCCATCGTCCCGCATCGCCAACAAAGGAGACCCGGAGACGTCCATGTTCTCTATAAATCGAGAGCCTTGAGCCGCCCGGACTTGATGAGAGCCTTCCCCGAAACGAGAACGGATAGACATGATTTCGCTATTATTGTTAAACGATATCCGGCGCCTCTTGGATCCACGCGCGTCGCCATCATCGCAGTCGTCCTCCTTCGACTCGTCTATCTCATTTTCTTCCCGTAGTATGGCAAGGCGAGGTAACGTGTTGCTCCGTCTGTGCGAGTGCGAGTGTGTCCTTGTCCGTGTGGCCAGCGGACTAGATGCCCACAAGGCGTCCTCCGTCCCATCGCCCAAGTCGTAGGTCCGAGTCTGGACATTGCCCCCTTCAACGTCGACGTCCATTTCCCACGGAGCCTTCTCATAAGCCCTCCACACCGCGTCCCTAGTTCGCACGGGTTTTGGTGCGGGGGGCACCTCTACACCTACGCAAGCGCCCAAGCCTGACTTGGAGACTCGATTCTTACCCACGACCGTTCGAATACCTACCAATTCTTCGATTCGTCTCTTCATTTCCGCCTCACTCATTCGCGAGTATCCGTCATCACCGGTTTCGACTTCGTCGTCGTCCCACCGGAAGTCGTCCTCCGGAGAAATCCGCATTCGACGGGGTAACCGTTCGTTGAGAGCCCGTACGACACCCTCGAGCTGTGCACGGGACATCGTGAGGAGGTCCTCATGGCAACAAAATGGCACCGTAGGGAGTGCGGTGAGAACAATGCTGTCCGTGGATACCGAGTAGGTTTGGAGAACAACGGGATGAAGAAGTGAGTTGTCGGGTGTTGAGGGAGAGGACGAAGATATTCGAGAGTGGGAGCGTTTGAGGGGGCTGACACCTGTCGTTGGAGTGCGAAAAAGATTCGTAGGTGTCCTGAGCAGGGTGGTGAGGGCATGCATGGATCTGGAGCGTCGAGGCGTAGTATATTTCGAGGTGAGGTTGGGAGACGACATCACGACGGGCAAGAAGGCGGAAATTGTACGAAGTAGATTAAGGTTGAGAACTTACGGACATTAAATTCATCCCCTGCCTGAGCGGCTGACAGAGAACATTGGCAAGAGTGGGTCTTGCCTTGCCTGCCAGCCGCCTCAAGTTCAGAAGGGTTGAAGCCATGGGGTCAGCTCACGAAAAAGGGATTCTTGGATGCAATCGATATTGCGAACAGGGCGCCCGCTGCTGCCACACATGCTCAAAGGACTGTCTGTAACCTTTGTTTAAAGGCCGACGCGCTCCAAAAGTGCGATGTTCACCCTTCTAAGTCACGGTGGAAGGGGGGCCTAGTAAGGTAGGGGGTAGGAAGGCTGAAAACCAGGGAACCCAAAGACGTCACGAAGCTGGTGAACGGATATTGACTTTCCGTCGTGAGGAAACAGAGCCCAAGGAAGTCATTGAACGTACCAATAGAGTCCAGATTCTGTATGTTACCAGTCATGGTTCGATTCATGAAACTTTTGATAGACTGCGTGCGCAGGTAACTAAGGCTTCCGCTATTCTGTTAAGTATATAATTTTCTCACGATGGCACACTTGGATGGAATGTGGCAAATTCTGCTCTGTCCGAGTCACTCAACGGTCTACGTTCCTAGGCAAACCGGTAAGATATCAAAATGACAACCGTTCTTACTACTCACCAACCGACGGTCATTATTACGAGAACACCAGAACCTTGGCAACAGGGCCTATGACACCGGGGGCATGTATGACCGTCTCGAGTCCATCACAGTGGCCCGGGTTCAGCTTGAATCCCTAACACCTATCCCCAAAAGAAACACCCACTCACCTTGTGCATCTCGTAACTTCGTAAGTTCCCAACCTGATCTTCCACGCGGACATGTATTCCCGAGTATCAGGACTTAGTCCGGAAGGTCTACAACCCGTTTCATACTGACACGCCATGCTGCAAACGCCTTTTGGGGGGACTTCTCGAATCGCTTAGCAGCTCGGCGCGTGTATAAAAGACGGGCTGCGTCCTCTCAGGTCGAGTTTAACTAATAACTATCCTATCCACCTCTCCACACTCTTCCTCCATCCCACACAACACGCGTCTTTCCCTGTACAACTCCCTCCCCAAAGCCATGTACTTTCAAGTTTCCACCCTCTTCTCCCTCGCCCTCGCCCTCGCCTCCGCCCTCCACGTCCTAGCACAAACCACACAAACAACCCTCTCCTACGACGCCAACTACGACAATGCCAACCTCTCCCTCTCTCGGGTCGCCTGTTCAGACGGGCCCAACGGCCTCGAATCCAAAAACTACACGACCCTCGGCTCGCTCCCCGATTTCCCGTTCGTCGGGGGCGTATTCACGGTCGACGGCTGGAACTCACCACAGTGCGGGACATGCTACGCCGTCACGTATGGCGACGTCACGATCAACGTACTTGCGGTGGACGTGTCCAAGGCCGGGTTCACGATATCGCAGGAGGGTATGGACGCCTTGACTCATAATCAGGCTGTGGCGTTGGGAAGGGTTAATGTTACTTATGAGTTGGTGGATCCGCAGGCTTGTGGGTTGCCGTCAGCTTGAAGGTATAAGTTATGTACGTGACGATGATCCCTTTTTTGGATGGTGGACGTGGACTGACATAACACAGCGTGATATACCTGACAGGGAAGGATGCGGATGCATGCTGGGCGGGGTGTTGTCAATCGGTAATACTACGAAGACTATCAAAGCGCTGGACGGCGGACAGTTCATATTCTCGACCCTTCCCATACCATTGACATTGGACATTGGACATTGGACATTGACACTGAACAGTGGTATTATAGCGGACACTGACATGCATAAATGTTGTAGATTTGTCGCTGTTGTTCCTGGCTTCGTTGATACTTGTACACTGCTCGGGATCAAGTGCCAGGTTCTTGCTAGGTGGATTGGTGTACTACCAAGCTAACGATTTGCTTGGACAGCACAGGTGGGTGCAGTGGGACCGTCGGCCGCAGGAAGTCTGACACGGTTAGTGGCATGATGGCAAGGGGTGGGAGGCAGCGGCCCGAAGGTCACCAACTCTATTCGTTACGAAAGACCTACTGTATCCACGTAAATAAACCCGACAGCAAGTAAGACACGAAACGAAAAGAGGAAAAAGAAGAAAAAGAGCAAAGGGGACATAAAAGTCAAAACACAAATTGAGAAAAAGGAAAGGAAGAAAAAGCAAGGGGAAAGATGAACTGTATGTATAACATCGTGTCCGTGCCTTTTCAGAATGAGAGTCAGGGTCAGTCCAAATAGTCGCGTGCGGGGATAAAAATAAGGTAGATCCGTGGGTGGGTGTATGTGGCAGTGATAGATAGGATAGCATCGGATGAAGTGGGTAGATGCAGGGGCGGGACAGATGGATGCGTCGTGGGATCGTGGGGCGGTGAGGGTGGCATGACTAAGAGGATGTATGGGATGGGAGGCCACGACAGCACATCCTATATAACGTGCTGCTCTAACAACCTCCAGAGTACTAAAGCAAATGCCCGATCAGTCTCGCTACCCGGATCACAGCGGCGCAGCGTTAGAGGACTCACCAGGCCATTCTTCGGTTTCGGATAATTCCATAACGTGAGGTTAGGATCTATAGATGTGACAAATGTCAGCCCACCGACAACCGACAACCGACAACCAATGGACGAGGAAAGCCATCAGGAAAGTGTAAGAACGAGGAAATCGAACATCCGACAAACGAGGGGAGCCATCAAGAAAGCAAAAGAATGAGGAAAGCCGCCAAGGAAACAAGAAAGAGAGAGAAAAAAGAAAAAGAAGAAGACGCACTCATATACGAGTCCATGTGATTATTGATATACTCTTCCGTCGGAAAACCATCCGGGCTACAGCCAACGTTCGTCTCCCCGTTCCGCTGATACACACGCACATAGTCGACGCGCATCTCGGCGGGGAATATCATCGTCGTTAGATCGATGGTTTGCCAGTTGGCTAAGCGCGGCGTGCCGACATGCAAGGTGTTCGAACAGGGGTTAAGGGGGAAAAGATGCAAGGAAAGTGCACGGGAAGACATCGATGACAATGTTAGCGAACGATACACTCGGACATCAGCATGCGCCAACACGACACTCACGCGATATGCCCAAATTGAGCACAATGGACTGTGGATTTTACACGTCAGTGAGAATCCACACGTCTCGCGAAGGACACAGCACGAGGCGAATCACGTACCATCGGCTCCAACGAGATCAACCGCTGTGACACTCCAGTCCCGTTCGTCCCCTGGTCGGGACCTAGCGCACCAGCGCCAACCCGCGCAGCAGGGACGCCAGCAGTTTGCCACGTGATGGAGCCAGCAGAGGGGTCATTCGGGTCGGACCAGTACTCGAAGCCTAGAGTGACGCGAAGGTACGTGTGCGATGACGTGGGGTGTATTCGAGTCAAATTAGGTGAGGGGATCCAGTTAGGTTGAGTGAATTAGACGAGGACCAAGTGAATAGACACGGCACGTATGAGCGGAAGTCGTATACTTTGACAATCGATATGATACATACCAAAGGTTGTAAACTGAGCCCCCGATTCTTGGAAGATATCGTCCGGTAAAAGCGTCAACGCCGAGACGGCTTGTTGTCTGTGTAGAAGAACCAACCGACACGCATGGACACAGTCGTTCAATTTTGGATCCATCCTAACAAGTGAATGAAGCACTTACACGGCAGACCCCCTGTGAACGACCAACCGCACTGAGTTAGCTTCCCATCAACCCAGCGTGCGACGTTCCAATCGCGAATGGACTAGCTCCTCAAAAGCACGCCGTCTGGCCAAGACACGAAAAGTGCACTCACCGATAACTATTCGGCACCGTTATGTTTGGCGTATATACGATCCACTCATCCTGCGTATCATTCAAATAGAGATAATCCTGTGTGAACGGCGCAAACTGCCCCGACTGCGAAACCACCTGGCCCGACCCTAGTTTGTTGTGCTCGACCTCCAGGATGTCGATCTCCGGCGCACCGCGTCCTATGGAGTTGGAAGGACCGGGGTGGTCTTCGCCCGGGCAGGTGCAGGCTCTGGAGTTGCCGAGTGAGTGGGTTGGATTCGGTTCGAGATCGTGAGATCGAGTGGTAAAGGAGAAGATCAAACGACTCACGAGAGACGCTGACCAGATAGCCACGACAGCTCGAAGTTGTACTTGGACTTGGAGGCGTCCGAGTAGACAGCTGATGCTGGGCCTGAGCCATCCGGGAGGGTTTGGTTCGGGAATGTACCGACGTCACAGGCGTCATAGCTATTTAGAGCGTCAGGGATGATATCTTGATCGGCCGAATCCCAATGCGAGGAGACTAATGAAAGAGGAAGGAAGACGTACGAATAAGGCCATACACCGTCCGTAGTCGCTCCGTACCCAGGGCGTGCAAGGTTCCCCATCGTCCACGCACCAGGCCACTACACCCATTCCGATGCCCCAAAATCAGCTCAAATACACCCTTCAAAGAAAATACGACCCACGTAACCCATCGTTTCCTGATTCGGTCCCGGTAGACTGATAGACACTTCGATATACCCGGTCGTAAAACAAAACTTGTTCCAGCTCTGCAACATCCCGCTCCTATAAGGCAGTCCGTTCTTTGGTATATTGTCCATTACGATACTCAGGTATCCATCCTTAGTGACCACTTGTCCCGGATCGTACCATTCTTGGTCATCTGTTGACCAGTACCAGATATCGGCGGCTTCCCAGAAGGGATCGTCGCCTGGCCAGAATGTGCGATTGGGGGTATTGAACTCGTCGGAGAAGACAAGGGTATAGGCTTCGTTGTCGTAACCTGTTCGAGTTTTGGCGCTCTCGGGGGTGTCTGGGTCTATTAAGAGCGGCATAACGAAGCTACCCACAGAACCTCAGATATTAGCACCCCCATCGAAAAAAAAGAAAGACAACGAAAGCGAGAACGCCACGAAACACGAAACAAAAAGAGGGAAAAGAGTACATACGTCTCAGAAGGTATCCCATTTCCATCTACTATCGTATTCCCATCAACGGTGTTGGTCGCGTCCCGATTTCTCACATAGCTCAAAACGGGATAAATTATAAACAAGGATAACAGGCCCCCGATGAGCAACATCAGGAGGCCGACGTTAAGCAACCCCCTCACAGCGATGCCAGAAGATACCTGTGGAAAGGTATCATTAGATGGGTCGTGCAAGGCGTCGTCCTCTTCGGGACCGTCCCCAAGGTCGAGATTTGGATCGTATACGTAAGGTATTAGACCTCGTTGAGTGGAAGGACCAGAGGGATATTTTGAATCGTACGAAAGGGAAAAAACAGAATCTCCAGAGGTGGAAAGGACGGAGTCGCGGTTTGGGAAGGGGGTCCGTGGTTGGGAAAGACCACCTTGATCATCTTCGTTGGCCAAGCGATATAGAACCATTGAACCACGGTGGGCGTGACGAGAGGGGACCTGGGCAGCAAGGACTTGAGACTCTTCTGGGGCGATACGGTTGAAGTGCATGCTTTGTCTTGATTGGGGACGAGAGCGAAGCGGGATGGGAGAAGTAGGGGGGGCAGTTCTGGGGTTGAGGGGGGAGGAGACGAAATTTGGGTGAGTTTGATTTGATAAGGAGCGTGAGGGAGTTCTTGGTCCATCCTGGAGAAGGGGAAAGTCTACGGCGCTAGATGAACGAGGAGACGAGGGGTCTTGGTGATCGGCGTCATACTCCTGACGTTCTAGATGATTCGGAAGCGTGAAGCTACGAGAAGAATGTCTCTGTCTTGGCGGGTCGTTGAGAGAGACAGGGGGATGGGCTGGGGATGAATCGTTGAGTGAGGCGCCGTTTGACTCGTTTTCGCCACTCGACGAATGTTGTGAGTTACTGGCCATTTCCCCCAGATGCACGGCTCGTGCGAGATGATGGTCGGGGTGAAAAACGAGAGAAGCGAGCGGAGTGCTCGACTTGGGGAATGAGAAAAGACAGAAGCTAGAGAATAGGGCCAAATATACTCTAGCTAGCGATGCTCAGCCTCCAGTGCTTCCTGCCAGTGAAGCTCTTGGAGGGCCTGAGAGCTGTCACGCTGCAACTTGTGAAATTATCCCACCACGATGCGTTCGGTCTCACGGCTCTCGTTTACCGTAAACTGTCATTATGTAATCACTCATGCACAGCCCAGGCTCTCATTCATGCCATAATATTTTTGAAGATCATAAGGCTGAAGCTCAAGTCAAGCTTTCATCGTAGCCGTCAAGCTCCGAACCATTCCACTCGCAACTTTGGCAAAGACAATACCCACCATCACCTTCTGGGATATTGCCAGCATCTACGGCGATAGCAAGAAAACTGATCAGCGCACTCTAGCATGGTGTCAATCAACTCTCGAGAAATCTGGCAAACGGGGTTCTTGACAGTACGGTGTGGGTCCGCGAAGAATGTACATGAACCTGTTCCACAAGTCTCGAACTCCTGGGTGTTCCATACGTAGACCTTTCCTCAACCTTTGTTTCATATATAGACCTGATCTTAATGTGCCAATCGAATTGGGATGAATACCGTAGGAGACCGTTAGGGCTATGGCTGGCCTCGTCAAGTACGTACTCCCTGGCACGACATCACCCTTCACCTTCTGAAGATTTTCCTTGTATCATTTGCGTTCTGATTGAAGTCGTCGCAGAGTTTCTATGCCTGGGATGAAAAAAATCAAAGTGGGTTTTCATTTCATCGATTTTCTGGCGTAGTACATATTATTCCGACCTCATGTTCAACAAATTGAACATTACCACTGATGGATATATTCCTCGATAAACGACAACTGCACCAACGGTACCTCAGAGGAAACCCTACATCTCTCTCTCCCGAAAAGCACGGGATATCACCAATGCGGCCGTTTTCGATGGAGATCGGTGTCCTGGCTTGGCAATAACGCCGAGACGCATACCAAGAGCTCTAAATGTGACGGCCATCCGGATTCGAAGGGACAGACGTGCGAGCGGTGTACGAGTAGTAGGAGGACTGTTGTGCGTGTGTGCGGAATACAGAACAGATGGTCAGGTGCTCGAGGACGTGCAAGCCCGCGGGAGCCTCCAAGTTCTTCCTGTGAGGTCGGCGTTTGATGAGACAGACTCTGGGCTAGAATCCAAACTTGCCACTGATCCGCAGAGATCCGGGGTATATACTTACTTGTTGTGTGTGCTTGCTGCTGTGCACGGGACACGACCCTGTGCAACAAGGCCAGCTCGTGACAGCCCGTGACCCGCCGGGCATCGCATGGTTGTGCCTGCTCGTGTCCAACTTGAACCGTGTTCCTGTGCCGCTAACGAGTATCACCTGTATCGTAAGAAAGGATACAAGGTTCTGGTGTAGGAAATTTGATCAAGGAGAATTTCATTGATAAGTAGTCGCCAACAGCGCCTCAAGACTCGGAGGAGGATCATCAATCGGTACAAATATTGTCAGTCATGAATAGGGTCACAACAACACACTAGGGATAGTAAACCCTATTAAATTCAGTGAAAATTTCGGTGAATTTTCAGCGTGTTTTACTAGTGGAATTCAGCGTGAATCAGTACTTGGAGACGGGTAATGAATTTCAGTGGATTATGCGCTGAACGTCCAACCGTGTTCCTGTGCCGCCAAGGGGGGTCACAGGAAACGATAAGAACTTGAAGTTCTGGCGCAGTGAGACTTGATCAAGGAGAATCATCGGTACGTTATCACAGTCGTAGATGCCTATAGGGGGAATAGTAAGTACTCAACGGCAGAGTCCTCCTCGAGGAGAAGATATCATCGGAACATCGGAACAGTCACGGGCTTTAGGGGGGAACAGCAGTCAACTGACAGGGTATATCAAAGGTACCATGCCAGTGAGTGCATAAGTACTAGCCAGTGGTGGGCACGCGGTGAATGCTGTTGGAAAGGTTCATCTAAGTACCCAGGAGAGGGTAACTCAAGCATATTCTCCACTGGCGAATACATTTTTAATACAGGACATGTCGAAAAACAAAAGTACCTAATCTCTTTAGAAACTGAAAAACATGTTCACAATTTATACACGGTGTTCGATCGTACAAATCTCCACTGACAACTCCTCAACTTGAAGCTTCCACGACTAACACGATAGAGTGGGTTGAGTCAGAACCAATTTGGAGGCCGGCAGTGGTGGACCAGTATATTGAAAGCGGCCATCTGATGCAATGATCAGGTGTTACACGTATGGATCAAGAGGACGAAATGAACACGCACTAATGAGGTACCAGACCGCACTGATGACTGCAAAACCCACAAATACCACCGATGCATAATCTAGAAGACGAAAAGAATCCAAGTCAGCCAACCAAGGCGTTTACAGCCCAATCCGCAACCTGAACACGTTATGCACTACCAAGGAGAAGAATAAGACGCACTCATCGTCACTTGTGTCGTCGGGATGATTGCAGGCATCGAGAAGAGGACGACGGAGAATGTAATCCACAAGACGGCGATCATGTTGACAACCCATCCTAGCCTGCCGAGACGAAAAGGTGCATCTGTGATGTCAGACCTCCCATTCAGGAGAGAGACAGCAACGGGCATAGCATTCGAAGTGCCAAGACATATTACAGCGACCCCGACGAACGCATTGAAAGCAGTAGAAGAACCAAGATAAATCGTCCCAAGGAGCATCTGGATGGCTGTTGACAGAAGCAGCGCGTTGTCCGGCACGTCAGATGTGGGGTTGATCTTGGCGAAATGGGTATGAAATGGAATGGCTTTGTCACGTGCAAATGCCCATGTGGCCCTGGATGCGGCACAGGAAGTTGAGATCGTGGAGAACATTCCTGTTCCAAAGACTGGAAGGTCAAGTTCCATAGGATGAGACTCCATGTCTGGGAAGCGAAGGGAAAACCTTGAACGTACTGATGAACCACTAGTCAAGGCATCAAAATGTGGTTATGTCCATGAGGTCAGAGCAGGTACGCTCACCAAGGTGAAGCCACCTGCAGTGGAACCCATAATCAGAGTGAACATTAGGCCAATGGGTTGACCAGAAGGGACTGGTTATAGTTACGGTTAGGACCACTGAAACCCATCTTTGGGTCAAAACATACCTGCAAGCAATGTGGCAACGTCGGGCAATGTAAAGAGGACTGGGAGAAGGAGAACAATGCCCCAGATCGTCCCGATTGGTACTGACCAGGAGATCGCCTTCGGAAGGGTCTCAGAGGGGTTATGCACTTCTTCCGCCATGCTCACAGCTATTGTAAGTTAGAATAATGTATAATGGACAAACTTGATTGGTACCTACTCATACCGATCGTGGAATACACATAAGCTGTGGGGTCTGATGATCACTGGGTCATATCATTGGAGGTTTGCACCTACCGGGCTGTATAAACGACCGATGGAGACCCATGAAACCAAATCATACACGCAAACTGAGAGGAATGATGACTTACCGGGAGTAAACCAATGAAGAACGACCAGATGGGGGTCCAACCAGAGGCAGAAGCATCAAATCCACCCAACGCGAAAGATATTGGGCGTCTACCTGCAACTGCCGTCACAGACACGCAAATCAAGATTGCTGGAAAAACCAAGTTAAATGATATACAAAACAATCTAACGGTTCCCTACCAAGGATGCCGAGAGCAGTCCAACATACACAAAGTGTCTACCTCTCTTTATCAGTGTGGAACATTAGGTTGAAGCAGGACCTACATCCACAGTGGGAAGATATTTGTTGAAGAACAAGGAAAAGGCACATGCAACAGCAGTAACACCCAAGAAGATGACATCTGAGTGGAGGTCAGAGGGAAATTGCCTATTCCGATTGAGGGAGCGCACATGTCTGCCAAGGAGCCGCTACCCACTCAGGGTAGTATATACCTACACCGGCAACAGCCATTTGAGCAGTGCCTTGCGAACTCCAGTAAGCTTACACATTCCTGGGAGAATATATTGTAAGGTACCGAATGTAACACTCAAAGTGACAGTCCAGTTTCCGACCACAACGAGCCAGCCGTTGATCCAGGAGAGTAACAGCTTGTAGCGCAAAGGGGCAAGCCGAAAGCACCAATAGTACGCGCCTGCCGATGTTGGATACTTGGAGCAGATTTCAGCTAGAGAAAGCGCAAGTGCCTGCGTTAACACGGAAACGAGGATCCACCTAATGAAGTGTTAAGACCATATCAAGCGGATGCCAATGACGATTGACCCCCAAAACATCACCACGGGACCTCCACATTCGAGGGAGATGACTATCGGCGCAGCAAGATCGAAAGCTTGGATGGTGTCAGCGCAAAACTGATGTAAACGATACGAGTGACACACGGACGGCCATCATGACTAGGAAAAGGCCAAATCAGTTCATGTCGGAATAGTTGCTGAAAAGTCTGGTTTGGACTGACCTAGTGTCACTGCGCACAAACAATCAACACGAACATTAATATGAGCGATAACTGAGAGGCTTACTAAAGAGAATATGAAACAAGCCACGGTTCTGCATTCCGTTGAAAGGTCAATACCACCAAGCATGAAGATGGACGGCCAGGTACCAACCCTAATCATCGCTTGACCGTATCCCAGCTGGTGTAATCCTTCGCGAGCCGTCAGGTCAGTGTCGGGGCCGCCCTTTGTTCCCATAGTTAACTTTGAAACCATTGAGCAATACCGATGCAAGAGCGAACGAATCCAACGCTCAAGTTTGAAAGGTACAGAAGAGAAAGGGCCCTTTTATTCCAGGCTCCAGAGGGAGTGGAATATCGGGCGTTACATCGGTGTAATTGGGAGCGGTGGTTCTTCGTGGCGTGATCTGCCAGCGAACACCTGTGACCTGGTCATGTCTTCTCACATTCGTTATATCTCATAGCAAAGGACACAAGAAGACTGGATCAATTGACTTCTAGCAGCCCCGAAAACCACCTGCCATTGCCACGACATGAGCAAGTAAAACTTCAGATATCAAGTACACTCACCTGAGGCCCTCGGAGGTCACAAGCCCTTGGGGTCCCTGCAGATTCATCGAAGATAACAACACATTGAGCTCAAAATGTTTGAAATGTGTCAATTGACGAAGAAGAAGGAATTCTTATTTCCGCAGATGACACCAGTATGATATTTATGGGCCCCATGCACCTCTGTGTGTAGCTTGAGCTGGCACTTCTTCAAATTTCCGTTGTGCGAACCGCGGAAGGCTGCAGAAAGAGGGCGACGGTGGCAATAGGTACGACACACCGCCCGCTGAAAGAATATGGTCAACGAGCAAGGTGCTATAGGAAAACATAGATAACCGTCGACTTACATTATGCGGATTCCATCTACACTCACCGCCCACCCCTCCTCTACATGGCCCCTCTTATTTACGATCGCCGCAATTCCACACCCACTCGAATGAACCGTACATCTTTTTATAATTCAAGGTTGGCGTGGGGACGAACGTCGTTCAAGTTCGTCTTGGGTGAAGAAGTGCGCAAAGGGGCCGATGATGAGCCATAGGAATTCGTACGTCGGGTCACTGATAATGGGTTGATCATGAGGTGGCAAGGATCCATGGGGTAGTAGTCCTGGAGATCTACGGTATACTTGCCATTTTCAGAAATTTGCCGTGTGAACATTTGAAACACATGGAGCCTCGTTAACTCTCGAGCTCGGATCCTAATTCCTGACTCGGAGTGTCGACAAGAACGACGGCCGCTATCGACTCAAAATCTGTTATAGCGATGTCAGGTTCACTATGTGAAGGGCCCCGTATCGACAAATCCGAGGTTTACCGCGGCGTTCTTCATTCCGAAAATCGCAACTCCTCAAGATTGCATTTACGGACGAACGAGCACATCAGGGAGTCACGGGTTTCTCCAGGAAGGGAGGGAACATGAAGGTACAGATGGTGAGTCATGGGGAGGATGAGTGAAAAAAAGGCTTAATTCAGCCGGTGTTCCATGGATGGGTGAGGTGGCGAGCATAAGGTCAACATCATAGCTAACTTGAAGTACTTGCTGCCGTTTTCAGATGAGTCTGTAAACATTTGAAATATGTGGGCCCCGTTGATCCTGAGCCCAGATCTCAAAAACGACGGCCATCTACTCAAAAATATTTTGCACTCGCCGTCAGGCCATTTATATGCGCAAGGGCCCCGTATCGAAAAATCTGGGGTTTGCCGTGACGTTCTTCATTCCGGAAATCGCACCCACATCGACCTTAAGACTGCTTCTACAGACGAACAAGCACATTCCGCAACCCGCGGATCTCTCCGAGGAAGGAGGGAAGGGGCATCAGGTAGGGCGCGGTAGGCAGTGATGCCCTCCTCGGCCGCCTACTCCGCACGGCCCACCGCCGTGACGACACAGAGACCCCAAGCCCTTCCCGGCACTCGCCACTGAGCAGGACCCTTTAACGAGACGAAGGGGGGTAGCATTTCCATCGATGGCGATGACGACCCGTCCAAAATGATGGCACCGAGGACAGTATTTCCCTCCATGCAGAGCATACCAGGGCCAGTGCGTTAGGTAAGAGGGTTGAAGACGGGAAACCGATACTGGCTAATGGCGGAAGCCCGGATCCTGCAGCAGGCCACCAAGCCAGAAATTTGTGCACTTCGCGGAAGATCATGATGATGAGCTCGACCGGCAAGTGTCCGATTGATACACGCTGTCTTTCCGGCGAATCATGATGATACACTTGAGTGCTGTGCATCTTGGGCAGAAGATATATCTAAACTATCCTGTCCGTTCCTAGGCACCATGAGTTTTACGGAAGTCAAAGACATTTACACTGACTTTATCAGAAGTCCGTGCGCAAGGCTGGAGGAAGTGGAAAATGAGGCGGGACCTTTGCTCGTTTGAAGGTGGTATTAGTCCAGTGGGTGGATTCGAGTCACCCTCCGAGTCGGCGACGTGAGTAGTCTTCGAACTGCCCAGTGCCAAATAGTGAAGTGAACTGGCGTCACTTCGAAGTATACTTCAAGCTTCAAGCTTCGACCCTACTTGCCGAGACTTCGTCGCTTCTCCGGAATCGACCAGGGAGCATCACGAAAAACAACTCCTAGTCTGGCCTGTACATAAATGTTTGGTTTGTCGTTGTCCTCGAAGCACTACTACGAGAACCTATCTCTAACCCCCTGCGCCGTTCCGTATTTGTTGTCTGTCTGAGATGCCAGTCGCGCAGTGATGGGCCAACACTCACAGTGGATTCTATTATCTAAACAATTAATCATTCTATTGTACTCCATCTCCATTAATTGGGTATCCAGACTCCAAAAATCCTTGATCAAAGCCTTGCATCCACGACACTTCCATCCGCAAACTTCCAGTCACTGTACCCGAATGGTGTCAGGTTTCCTGACAAGTAATAAGTCGACCGATCGCTTGGGGTGAGGGGTATATCCTGCTGGAGCCGAGCTGGAAGATCAGGCTAATCATTGGTTGCGCGAAGTTGGGGAGCGCAATGAGCACAAACGCAGGGCGAAGAATGCAAATGGAAAAAAACTCACGTTTGAAATGTACATTCGCCCGAAAGCGACAAGGCCGCCCAACTCCTCAGCTGTGCTCAGTGCCGTGTCGCGGGTATATCCACCAGCTGAGATGACTATCCGCTTCTCCCCGCCTTCTCCTCCATTCCATATCTCGCGCAGGAAATCGTTTCCTTCGTCCCCGTTATCAGCCTCTGGGCGGGACTCAGTCACATGCAGGTAGGCCATATTCGGGTGTTTGTCACGCAGGGCCGTTGCAAGGTAGGCAAAGGTTGGCCGGGGGTTAGGCATCTTCATATCTAAGAGTCTAACATGAGCATGGCGACTCTAGACGAAGGAACACAGTCAATCGGATCACCGCAACTAACCTTGGTATGTGCTCCACGGGCTAATACGAATCCCAACTCTTTCTTCACCGACAGCGTCAACGATGGCATCGACGATCTCTCTAGTAAATCTCGTGCGACCTTCTTCATCTCCACCCCACTTATCTGTCCGTGTGTTGGACACGCTCTGGATGAACTGGTCCGGCAAATATCCATTCGCGTTGTGCAGCTCCACGCCGTCGAATCCTGCACGATGTACGGCATTACTTGCAGCCCTGGCATACGCTGCGATATACTCTTCGATTTCAGCTTCGGTCAGAGCCCTAGGAGTGACCTGATTGCCTGTAAGTGCGATTGGAGACGCCGAGACATATGGGGACGGCGGATCCTGCTTCGCGAGAACATCTGGTTCTGCGGCACGACCGAGTGCCCAAAGCTGGAGGAAGATGTACGATTCATTAGCATGAACGGCGTCCGTTATCTGCCAGTGATCTCCTGTGTGAGAGTGGTATAGAGAATTTCAGAATATCGACATGCACCTTCTTCCACCCTTCGATCTGAGCGTCGGTGTAGATTCCTGGAACGTGCTCGTACCCTCCTGCATCATGAGAGATGAAGGTTCCTTCTGTTATGAGAAGAGTACCCGGTGAGCTACTGCGCTGAGCGTAGTATGTGGCTGCTTGGGGCCCTGGGACATGGGAAGCATAAGCTCGATAGCGAGTGAGAGGGGCGAGAACGACTCGGTGCTGGAGGGTGACAGAGCCGACCTTGATGGGTTCGAATAATGCAGGGGTAGTAGACATGGCGGTGGTGGGTGGGTGTCTTTACAAACTAGATCTGGTGGTGGTGGTGGTTGATATAGTGTACTCTTTAGATCTATAATGGACCAATTTATATGCATGGGATCGAGGACAGTATCACTGGAATTCACTGAAGTGGTACAAGCTTGATAATCCGATGGCGCAACGTCCCTATGGATGACAATGACTAGGCCGACGGTGTTTGACTCAGCTCAGGCGCTTGAATGAGTTGAATCAGCTGGCCATCTGATAGTCACACGAGAACACGGACCTGATTGAGCGTATTAACCCCATCCATGCCGCAATCTGAT
Source organism: Paxillus ammoniavirescens (assembly GCA_014904835.1). Taxonomy (NCBI): domain Eukaryota; kingdom Fungi; phylum Basidiomycota; class Agaricomycetes; order Boletales; family Paxillaceae; genus Paxillus; species Paxillus ammoniavirescens. The sequence goes on from MU121059.1 coordinate 46,776, forward strand.
GATGGTCATTAGTACTTTGGTATCTACTTCGGTAGTTTGTCCGTCGAACTTGAAGTAAAGGTTATATCGCGGGTAGTAGTAGGTTCTGGTGGTTCTATAATTTCCAAGTATATACCTTCCAGTGAGTTCTCGAACTGCTACCCAGGATGGACATACAGGAAATAAAAACAAGGACGTCTCCCGGTTCTTCGTCGCCCGTGTGATTCCTTCAATATCGCGGGAAGGCTGTAGCCCAGGTCTCGGTCACGTTCGTCATCGATTCATCATTGCTTGAGCTTAGCGAAAAATGCCGTGCGGAGTATCAATACATATGTCAATGTTGCTTACCATCCTGGTCGATTCCGAAGAAGCAACAAAGTTGACGTCAGATTGCCGCCCTTTGGCTGGTGAAGCGGCTTGCAAAGATGTCGTTCGGAGTATCAATATTAGTCAGTGCTTGCCTGCTTTGCAAGATTTGGAAGCTTCGGACGGATAGATGAATGGACAGGACGAACGATCAGGACGGACTTCCGAATCTGGTGCCCTCCTGTATCATGATTATTTAAAACCCACCAACTCCTCTCTCTTGGTCACTTCACCATGGCAAGTTATCCCACTCGCAACTTTGGCAAAGACGATGTCCCCGTATCCGCCATCGGCTTCGGTGCCATGGTTCTCTCTGCATTCTATGGCGAAACAGAGTCAGACGAGGAGCGCTTCAAGGTCAACATCTATTGAACGATCCCACCGCATCACTGATGACCCGTCTAACGATAGGTCCTAGATACTGCACTCAGCAACGGCTGCACCTTCTGGGACACTGCTAACATCTACGGCGATAACGAAGCACTCATCGGAAAATGGTGAGCACTCGATAACATCGAACCATCTGACCCCTATCAGAGCTAGTTACACGTCACCCCTCCAATGGTATTAAAATTCCTCCCCACAGGTTCAAGAAAACTGGAAAACGTGACCAAATTTTCCTCGCCACCAAGTTCGGTATCGTTCGTAACAAACCTACAAAGCACGGTGTCGACGGATCCGCAGAGAACGCGCATGAATCGTTCAACACGTCTCTCAAACTCCTGGGTGTTCCATATGTAGATCTCTTCTATCTCCATCGGTTCGTCTGACCACTCCATCCACATCGCGGTGCTGAATATCGGTCTGTAAACTTAGGCCTGATCCTGATGTACCAATCGAAGTGGGTATGCCCCCCCGAATCCGTCACGAGTTGGATTAACCAATGGCGATAGGTGACTGTCGGGGCTATGGCTGAGCTCGTCAAGTATGTATTCCCACTCCCGACCTCCACTGGCATGTAACTCACGACCTCACCTCTTTAACTAACCACTCCTTCCAAAACTCGCTCCTCGACGCAGACAAGGCAAAGTCAAATATCTCGGTCTCTCCGAATGCAGCGCCGACACCCTTCGTCGCGCACACGCCATCCACCCAATCGCCGCCCTCCAAGTCGAATATTCACCTTTCACGCTCGACATCGAGAAGAACGACGTCTTGAAGACCGCGAGAGAATTGGGGACCAAGATCATCGCTTATTCCCCACTCGGAAGGGGTCTGTTGACGGGACGATTCGTGAGTTGTTTCTTTCATTTTCTGAATGGGCTTGTTAGACAACGATCGAATGCCGATTCCATTGTGACAGAAATCTCCGGACGACTTTGATGCGGACGATTTCAGGCGGAACATCCCCAAGTCTGTAGTTCCCGCCAAAGCTCTTGGTTTTCTCGATTGCATTCTGATCGACACGTGTCTCGTCCTTTTGCGCGGACAATATTGCACAGATACTCGAAAGAAAACTTTCCACAGATCCTGAAGCTCGCAGAGGAGCTTGCAAACATCGGTAAAGAGTACAACGCAACAGCAGGACAAGTGGCTCTCGCGTGGCTCCTCGCTCAGGGGAACGACGTCATCCCTATTCCTGGGACGAAAAAAATCAAGGTGGGTTTCCTTTTTTTTTTTGGGGGGGACGTAGTACATACTATTCCGACCCGAATTAAACATCATGGATCATCATCGGTGGATGAGCATTCCTCGATGATTAATAACACTGCGTCAACAGTACCTCGAAGAAAACCTAGCAGCAGCCAACATCTCTCTTTCACCCGAGACGGTCCAAAAAGTGCGGGATATTGCCGAGGCAACCGTCTTCGAGGGAGATCGGTATCCTGGTCCGGGGATGAAGTTGTTGTTCGCTGAGACGCCAGCGTATACCAAGCCCTGAGCGTGTTGGTCGTTCGAAAGACAGACGTGGGAGCAGTGTACGATTACGAAATATGAAACTGTTGTAAATTAGGATGATAGGCTGGTGGGT
>MU121060.1:5640-19213 GCA_014904835.1 Paxillus ammoniavirescens
CGCTCGGGAGACTACACAGCATGGCGAGGAAGTGACATGTCTGAGGCTCCGAGCGCCATGATACGTCAACGGCTAGATGATGATACCTAGGTGATAGCAGGCTCCAATTTGGCAACGATAGCAAAACGTGTGAGGACATTGACAAATGGCCAGTCTCGAGGCACTTTATCGACCTCAGCCACCTTGCAAATTCTTGAAAATGAGTCGTGATGATATGACAGATATGATTGCAATGAATGTGTATCAAGAAACAAATGCCTGGTTCATGTCCATTGTAAGATGTGACTCATGCAGACTTCTCCGGCTCGAGGGCATTAGAACCCGGCCAAGAATAGGACGTCGTTCATCGTGCCTCACTACGAACCGGTGCCTGACGATGTCGTTCCGCCTGCTGCTGACGGAGGTGGTGGGGGCTCGCGCAATGGATTCTCCTCCCGGGCCTGGTCGAGCAACTCTCCAAGCCCTCGGTCTCGCACAGCTTTCTGTAAGTGCCAGGCAAAAGAAAAAAGAAAGAGGTTAGCACACCATACAAGCAATCAAGGTATATCCTAAGATGATTCGGAGTATTGGTGGAGCCTCTCATAGTACCCATACATTTGGAAAAGAATTCTCGCTCTCACCTGCACACACTCCTTATATTGCGCCCAAATAGCCCCACACTTTTCCTCAAACTCCTCCGCTTTCTGTTTGGCGTATTCGTTCCGTTGACCCTGGGGAAGGTTCTTGGAGTGTTTGATGGCAGGCTCGAGGTATCCTTCGAACCACGTATTGAAACAAGAATCATAGGCATGCTTAAGGGGCGTGCATCCAGGTGTGAGAGAGTGCGCCATAACGTCGTGGAGGCTTTCAAAGAGGCTGGACACAATGTCTTAAAATGAATCGAGACGCGTGAACTCGAGGGACGCCGCATCGAGTGCAGCCCTCAATGCCGCTTACGTCATGAACTCATTGACAGCGCCAGCATCAAAACCAACAGCAATAATACGGGTAGATACACAGCCTTCACCGAAGTATACAGTAAATCAGCGCCCTCTCGCATACGGATGAAATCGACCGTTCCTTCTATCCCCACCTCTGTCCTGCGAGGGGCGAGCCGGTGGTGGGGGAACCGCCTTAGAAGGTGTGAATGCGATTTGTGAACGCTTTGATTGGGCTGCTAATGCTTGTTCTGAGCGTGCTTTTTGTAGCTCGGCTTTAAGGGTGTATACAGTCACAAGCAGTGGTGCCAGGAGCACCGTAGAAAAACAGAATGGACGGCAAGTTGCATGGATCACACAAAGACGAGCAGCAGATATATGAGAAGGGTATGAACATGAGTCAAACGCCGTCATAGGTTGCCACTTACCGATTCGTTCTGCAAACCACCCAGGTTCTACGTCGTTTGGATCCCAGATACTAGTTGGAAAATTTGTGGTACGTTCGTCAACGTCAACAAATTCTACGAGTTTAGCGTAGAGATGTGGGTTGCGAAATGATCGATTTGACATCAGCGAGTCGTTGAAGTGCTTAGGATTTGTAGGATCCCGCTTCAAGGCGAGAAATTGTCCCACTTTTGCCTATCACAGATATAAAACGACACAGCCCAGCAGGGAGTAAGAAATTGACTCACTTCAATTGCCGGATCGCATGGCGCTGTGGATGCAGCGGGTATTCCCCAGTCTACCACACCTGGTATTTGTGGCGGTCTCAAAAGATCGCGGACGTGTGCCAGCTCGTCGTCTTTGGAGGAAGAGTGTATCGAGGAGAGTTCTTTGGAGGTATCTTCCGGCGTCGAAGATGAAGCGACTGATTGGGGAGGTTCGTTTATAATGTCATCTGATATATGTGCTCGAGGGTGGCCTCTCGGATGTGCTGTTCGTCGAATAATCACTTCGGATTTTGGCAACAGTCGAACTAAAGAGGGATGACTACAAAACACTCCCACAAAGCATCAGACAGTACGCACCATCTGAGGACGAAGCAGAAGCACCCTTTAGTGGCTTATCCTATTCCCAAATAGAAATACAGCCAACAACGAGGGAAACTATTGCGCAAAGCCCGGTGAGGAAACTCTTACATGGTAATCGGCAGCACTGGTGCCAACAGACTTGGAAGTGGAGGCAACCTTGTCTTCTGAGTCGCTCTGCGAGTCGTCACCATATGCGACAAGGCCTTGTACAGATGACAAAACATGAGTTGTCCTGACAATCATTGTCGTCACCAAAAAAAGGTTGCTCACCGTACATGAGAGTGAGGACGAAGGAGACGTTGATGCCGAGGATTGAAACTCCGGCGGGGCGTGTGTCTGTTTCAAAAGGTCAGTGCCGACCTGCCGACGACCGCAGAATGCACTTCCACCAACTGCCTCATAACTGTCTGGTACTGCTAGCATGCCTGGTGATCTGGACTGTAGGAGCATTAGCCTCTAGCGCATCGCAGGACGAGCAGGTATCAGGTTTCTTTGGGAGACATGCCAGCGGCTCGGGACACACGAATAACTGGGCCGTGCTCGTATGTGCTTCTAGGTATTGGTTCAATTATAGGGTAAGTCGTCGCAGCATCTGCATGGAACATTTAACATCATATGTCTTCCAGCACATGGCAAATGCCCTAGGAATGTAAATGCACCCAACCATCTCGTTACGATGCGATATAGAAGCTTTTGTACAGGTACCGCACCGTCAAACGCCTGGGGATTCCGGATTCAAATATCATCCTCATGCTCGCCGATGACGTCGCGTGCAACACGCGCAATAAGTTCGCAGGGAGTGTGTACGCGAAAGCAGGGCGTCACCTGGACCTCTATGGCGAGAACATTGAAGTTGACTATCGCGGATACGAAGTAACAGTAGAGAACTTCATTCGGCTGCTTACTGGTATGTGATGTCCGATCGGGATTTTTCTGGATATGGGACGACTATCTTTACAGGGCGAGTCGACCCATCGGTACCGCGTTCTAAGCGACTCCTCACCGACGACCGGTCGAATATCTTCGTGTACATGACTGGACATGGGGGGAACGAGTTCCTCAAGTTCCAAGACAACGAAGAGATAAGCGCGTTTGACATCGCTGACGCCTTCGAGCAGATGTGGCAGAAGAAACGGTGAGTGACCTATTATACCATTGCGCATATCAGAGGCTAAGCGAGTTCATTCTAGCTACAACGAGATATTTTTCATGATCGATACCTGCCAAGCGAACACCATGTACTCGCAGTTCTACTCTCCTAACATCCTAGCAACAGGATCTTCAGAGATAGAAGAAAACTCTTACTCGGTGCGCCGTCCGTTTCTAACGCAGTTATTATTTCTCATTGCAAGTAGCACGAAAACGACAACGACATTGGCGTCTCTGTCATCGACAGCTACACACACTTCGTACTCGAATTTATGGAAGGCATCAACAAGACGAGTCAAGTTTCTATGCAGGACTTGGTATTATTCTTTCGATTCAGAGCAATGGCGGGATGCTCACAACTTATGCAGTTTTCTTCTTATGATCCCATCGCGATTCGCTCTCATGCAGGCGTGCGTTCGGACCTCTTCCAGCGACCACTGGACAAGGCGCTCATAACGGACTTTTTCGGGGGCATCGCCCAGGCAGAGGTGTTCCCTCCGGCCCAGGAAGATCCCCAAACAATCCTCTCCATCGCGGAAGAGGTGCCACAGCCAGAGACCTCGCAGCATGTGGCAGGGCCCCAAGTGAACGATTATTCCGCCCTCGAATACCACGTGCCTGGTAATGCTCCTGCCAACGCCACATATATACGTTTGTCAGGCAAGGAGAGCGAAGCTCGGGACACCCAGTGGAAAGAAGTCAGAAAATGGACATCTGTCTTGTTAATAGCGTCCCTTGTAACCTGGGTGTCGTTTGCACGATAGGTCGAGCCTCGACTTCTTTGATACTTACCACGTCTTATCTCGAGCATTCTGTATAGTTACGAAGGCATGTCTTACAGAACAAGGTACATATACAACTGCTAAAGAAACAACTATTTTACAGTTCGTTGGTGTACAGCCCTGGCAGTCTTCCGTCACAAGTCCTCGCGCTCTTCTGCACTCCATTTCTTATCAGGGTCATACATAGTGCCGTCCTCAGCCATGCACCACTCGATGACTGCACAAGGAGGCCACAAGCCTTCAGGTTCATCACCTGCGTCCTGGAGGAGCAGAGCGACGATGCCGTGCGCAGGTACGTCATATGCTGTGAAGTTCCTCACCACGGTGCCGTTGTCAGTGTGCGTCCAAAGGTCCTGAGTGGCCTCGATATCAGCACCTTCGCTAATAGAAAACTGGAACAAAAAGCCCACCCGAACGGAGTATTGTCTCCCTGCTCGGATCCAAGGAGACTCCGTCAGGTTGAAGAACATGTTCGCCGGCTCATCCAACGTATTGATCTATTTTCCGGATCAGAGAGGAGCAAACAAGCAAATCAAACCAAACGTCCACTCACGAGCATAAAGACGGTGCCATTCTGGCTTTCCCCGCTCCAGTACTGCGCTGGATGCGTCGCATTGCTCACGTAATCCGGCTTGAATCAAGTCCAATTAGCGTGCTTCAACAGAACCAATGCACATTGCATACGTTGATGCCCCAACGGAAAGGCGAGACGCTGGTACCCACAACGGGGTCCTGGTGGATCGCGATGATCTCAGGGTTCGTGAGGATTTCGAGGGTTTCTTGGCTTGCCGACTCCAGCTGGTCATTGTGTCAATACTTTGCATGTTAATGTTTGGGTAAAGAAGGACGGACATCTGCACTGATCAAGAGGGGCGATTTCATGAGAGCCCAAGCTGTAAAGTGGGTCTTGGCTTCCTCGTATGGGAGATCGCCGTTTCCTCTAGTGTAGGGATGGATGACAAATGATGTGACGCGTGGGACTCTACTCACACTTCCAACTAGATAACAGGATATGCCTCAGCTCACGGTCACTCGAAAGTAGGACTACTCACAATATCCATGTCATTGTGGCCATAAAAATCGGTTGCCCAAGTATAGAAAGAGTTTCTGTGGGCAATTTCAGAACAACTGGCGACAAATTAGCACGCGAACTCCTCACTGGTTGATAATATCCGCAATCGACGCCCAAGTCGGTTCTGGGGAATTCAGTCGGCAAGTGATCTCAAAGCGCTAAAAAGACCTTACGAATGTCATTCGTCGTCTGGTACATTTCACTTTAGCACGTTGAAGTTTGATGGGTTGCAATTGCATCACATACCCGCCAGCTCTGCCCATACCTCCTCGCCCAAACCCATCCTTGTTCCTGGAAAAAGATATGAGTGCACAATGGCTGAGATGTGGGCGCATGGTCGTACCCTTCCCCACTGACACATAGACAGGATCAGAGGCGGTTTACCAGAAGATTGCGAGAGGTCCGCGATAGCGTTCGCCATACGCTCGTACCCTCCACGAAAGCCAGTATGTCAACTCGGAACTAATCGAGATCGGGATGGACGAGCTCACGACCCATGATATTCTCCCTCGTGATGTTGTCGAATGGCACGGCACAGTTGTCATACCTGGAATGGAAGTTGCACGTTCGGCCCCGCTGGCGAATAACGAGAGCACGCACTTGAGATAATCAAAGCCCCAGTCCTGGAACAACTTTGCGTCCCTTTACAAAAACATAAAGTTGCGACCGTGATAAGACGATTCAATACACACCTTGCTTCATTCTGGTATGAACCAGGGTATATCTGGCAAGTGAACCATCCCGAGTCACTGTACTATTGCGCAGAACGGTTAGTGGTAAAGGCAGGTGAACAGTTTGAGACCTACGATGCCTGCATGCCTAACAAGTACCCAATGTGAACTTGGTAGATCAAGGTGTGTGGGTCGGATGACTCACAAGCCCAACTCGTGAATCTGGTCTGTCAAAGCTTTCATCCCAGATGGGAACTTGGTCTTGCCTATCACGAATTAAGTTGCCATCGATGTCCAGCTGACAAGATAAAAGCCAAACTCACTTGCAACAATATCACCGGATGGGCTTCGTTCTTTCTCAGAGTAACAGTCATCAAGATTGACATGAGTATACCCAGCGTCCTGAGTCAAAATAAGTTGGGCAGATCCAGGTGTACGTGGCTTTTCCAGCACGTACCGCAAGACCGAGGGTTTTCATCAGTTTAGCGGTCTTGATAATGAGATCCTCGTCGATGTCGCACTGTGCCAAACAAAACATCAGATGGGACGGCACTCCCAGCTGGCATCAGCCACTCACATGATACGCATTCCAAGCTGGCAGCGGAGCATGAGCATATTAAATCCACCAGTCTCGCTCTTCCAAGCACTCACTGTTGTATCCCATCACTGACGCAGCCTGGATCAGACACCGCACTCATCACCCGGGGTTTAGTCGCTCACCTGGAAGCCTTGCGACTGCCTGAATCCTCGCAGGATGCTCGCGACTTCCATGATGGGCAAAAAACGCCAATGTCCCCAAGATGACAGCAAGCGTGAACGCCAGAACGCCCATGAACGAACGCTTGAGCTTCTTAGGTGGTCGTACCAGCGCTGCAAACCCAAGTTCCGAATCAGCCCGGTCCAATTATCGAGGGACCAAAGAATAATCCCCGTCAACAATGCCTATGGTGTGGGACCTTGAAGACATGAGAAACCGCAGACACCCACAATCAAGTAAAGGCGTCCTGTCCGATGTTGGGGCCTGGCCGGGTTCTGGCTGGACTGGCACCCCCGAGTTGATGCTGGTAGGCTTCATGTTCATTGCGACCTTGTGGGCACCTAGTCAAGGAAAGTAAAGGGAAGAGAAAAAGACGTAGATGCTTCCGACTGTGCTCCTCGATGCCAGTCACGGTGTGTGGGGAAGACAGAAACGTGGGTATAAGCACTTTAGATCCGTGAATAGCAGCCGGGTCTGTCTTGTTAGAATCAGGGGTCAAGGGTCCTTATAATTAGCAGAATAACCCCACCTAACAACTTACAGCAAGCCTATCAAAATGCTTCATTCACCCCATGCAACACGAGGAACAACTACTAGTACAAGCAAGTACCAGTGACAGTCAAGTTTGTTTCAAAACGTTCTATGTCAAGAGTCCCTGTTCACTAGTAATATGTCGTTCCATTCTCAGCAGTGCACTGCGTCGAAGCCTCGCCAGCGCAGGGTGGCGTCAGTCCAGCAGGTTCGTCACCAGCGTCCTGGAACAGAAGAGCAGCTACACCGTGTGGGGCGACATTTTTAGCCGTGAAGTTGCGAACAGCGGTGCCGTTGCTAGTGTGAGTCCAGAGATCCTGGAGATAGGTTATGGTAAGTAGCGCCCCTAAAGGAAAGCGAAAGTAGAGATATCCGGAGCGAAAGCCACGTACCCGAACGGCGTATTGGCGACCAGCGCGGATCCATGGAGACTCAGTTAGGTTGAAAAACATATCAGCAGGCTCATCAATAGTGTTGATCTATATACGGCCATCACCTTGAGCATTCATCTTGCCAGCCAGTGCCACAAGTATCCTCGATTATTGGATACTCACAAGCATGATGACAGTTCCATTCTGGCTCTGGCCGCTCCAATACTGGGCGGGAAACGAGGCACTCGAAGTCCAGTCAGGCTATGATTTAAAATCAGTATCGACGGAGCTATAACAACTCGACCGCCTCACGTTGATACCCCAGCGGAAGGGTGAGATACTAGTTCCGTAGACTGGGTCCTGATTGATGGCAATGATCTCGGTGTTCATGAGGATGCTGAGCATATCTGAGCTGATAGTTGCGAGCTAATGTCCGCATTGTCAGGTGATACAGAGGAAATCCGGTAAGACATGTGTCTACTGAGTACGATGTGCGTTGGAATTTGGTAGTGCGTGACTTACATTGGTGCCAATCAGCAATGGGGCCTTCATGAGCGCCCAAGCCGTGAAGTGGGTCTTGGCTTCTTCATAGGTCAGATCTCCGTTTCCAATTTCAAGCTACAGTTCTGCGTGAGCAATTTGAACTTGGGCATCCTTTGGTAGAGGGTACTCGCCATGTCGGGGTCATTGCGTCCGTAATAATTCGTGGCTTGCGTAATGAAGGAGGCACTAGAGACATGATCAGCTGTGACGTGGACATGAAGTGGAGCGACTCGCGAGTTGATAATGCTGGCAATGGAAGACCAGTAGGGGCCGATATCTCCATCAATCTATTCGGGCCAGGATGTTAGAACCGAGAACCGAGAGCGCATCGCTCGTGACATACTCTCCAGCTGTGTCCCATGGAAGCTCCCCAGCTATGTAACTATAGTTATTTTCGGAAAGAGCCGACAACACCACGTGGACCTACAGCCAGACTTGATTCTGAGGGTAACATGTGAGGAACAAAATCACGCAATCCAACGAATTTCACCTACCCATCCCCACTCGCATAAGCTGAACACAAAGGTTGTTCCGGTCTTCTCAGCAACGGTAGCCAAGGCGTCGGTCATGCGTTGGTACTCTGCCATGTGATATCACGATCAGGTGGTGGATGTATAAATGGAATGATCAACTTACTGCCGACAATACCCTCGCGAATGACATCATCGAAGGGGACTGAGGGAATATCAGCGCAATGATGATAGACGAGTCGTCCCATTTCTTACTGGCACAGTTATCGTACCTGCGCGACATCAATTAAGACGTGCGAGACAAGGAAAGGGAAGACATAACTCACTTCAAGAAGTCGAACCCCCAAGACTGAAATGTCAGAGCGTCCTGTTCCTCATGCATGAACGAACCGGGATATCCCGCACACGTGAACCAGCCAGAATCAGAGTACTAAAGAATGAATCAAAGGACGGCCCGAATCGTATCGATAGTATGCGCTTACAATGCCGGCGTAGCTAAACCCGACAAGATGAGCATTACTTCGTTACAATAATATGGTGCTTACAAGCCAAGCGCGTGCAACTGATCTGTGAGATTTTTCATATCCGGGAAGCGAGTAGTGTCTGAGCCGAATTGAATGGATGTTAGTGGTCCACCGTAAAGAACGCTAGTAGCGGCGCTGAAGAAACATTACAAACCTGAAACAACCTCTCCCGTGGAGCTACGATTCTTCATCGCCCAGCAATCGTCCAAGTTGACGTACTTGTAACCGACATCCTGGAGCACTTGAGCCAATCTAAACAAGAGCTGTGTCTCAGCGAACCCACCAAAAGGCCATACTCTTTCATGTATTGTGCAGTCTGTATGATGAGTGATTCGTTCACATTGCACTGAGATTTCGCAATGTCAGGAGGGTGAGATGGCGTTCGTCAATTACTTGCATAACTTACCTGAAATACGTTCCAGGCTTGCAGAGAAATTATTCAGCCCGTCACAGAATCTGACCTGAACACTTACCATTGTAGCCCATAACTTCACGGAGATACAATTCTTTTTACTCGTAATGGTCATGATTAAGTGATGTGCTTACCAGGAAGCTTACCAACACCATTCTGCAGTGCAATCACCGATGAAGCAGTAGAGAGAATGCCTACAGCAGTGGCAAGAGTCTTGAAAGACAGAGCCATCTCGAGCAGAACGATCTTGTCTGAGACCAATAGCTTCTGCTCCACTGCCTTTTAAACGGGCGATTAGCCGGTCGCGTAGACCCCATGATGCGCCCTGGTGACCAATGAAGAACGCACCTAGAAATACTCCAAGAAGTTAGAAACGTTCGGCAAGCTGGCTTCTTTTACCTGACCGAGTAAAATTCGGAGCATAGCCAGCAACAGGGTAGAGACAGACACACCATTTATAGAGGGATTCTGTGAGACTCTGAGAGCAGGTGGTACAGGAATCGATTAATCATGCGATCAACGTACAATAGAATGAGGATGCGAAAAGAGAATTCCCTTGGGCAACAGGAAATGACCATGATGTCACCTGGACCAAACCTGGACTAGTGCTTAGGTGACGGCGGAAAAGCGGGTCCGGTCAACATTCAAACGTTCACAGCAAGTTCTCCAGTGTTTCCTCGCCAGCGGCCCGGGTGAGATAGCTGAGAAATAGATTTCAGCATGAAGCAGCTGGGATCAGATTTGCGTGTCGAATATTTCATTCGTTTGCCAAACATTCTTTGCCTTTCGGAGACCGCCAAACTGCTAAAGAATATCGGAGAACTGGCGGAAAGGCGGACACCCATTCGAAGTTCAACAGCGATGAACAAGTAGCGGGGAAATACCGCTTGTAGGTTATTCCTCCGCTAGTTGTAGTTCTGAGCTGGCGGAAACTATGACGGGATGTCAAGCAATGCCAAACATTAGCTGCACGTGATGTGTGGCGGTGAGCATACCAAGCATCGAGCGATCACTTTGTCCAAGATATCACTTGACCACCAGTATTGCCCGTCATGAAGCTCGTCAGGTAAATACTTTTCTTTGCTGTGCTTCCTCCAACTTTAACCTAACCTCAGACTGATGTTAAATTTTCTTGATTCGTGATATCATTGGCAGGTTTTTGATGAAATTGAACAATGAAACCATCACAATCGAGCTAAAGAATGGATCTGTGGTACACGGGACGATCACTGGTACGCTTAGACCCTACCCTGCTCGTTTCATTCTGTGCTCTTTATCTGACCCCATTTTCTAGGCGTCGATATGCAAATGAACACTCATCTTAAAACTGTCAAAATGACAGCACGCAATCGGGACCCTACTTCCCTCGATTCGCTCTCTATCCGTGGAAATAACATTCGTTACTTTATCCTTCCCGATGCACTTCCCTTAGACACACTCCTCGTTGACGACGCGCCAAAACCAAAAGGAAGAAAGAAAGACGACGCACGTGGCCGCGGTGGCTTGCGTGGTGCTAGGGGGGGCATGGATCGGGGAGGCCCAAGGGCCAGAGGACGGGGACGGGGACGAGGACGAGGATTCTAATTAATTGTCTAGGCCAGAAAGGCTAGGCTTGTATCTCTTACTGTTGTCGTTTTTTTTTTTGCCCTATCAACCGCATTCAGACACTGCATGAGACGACCTGTCTTTGTCCAGCTAGTGTGTGGCTGTGTTACTTTCTCTCGATGTTTTTCAAGCGGTTCTCGTCCACGTCAGCATGGACGCTACCTCAGACTATTCGCCAGATCTTATCCTCGGGACAACAGCCTCCAAATAAAATCCACGTCCATGGTTGGGTCAAGTCCGTGAGGCGACAGAAGAATGTCACATTTGCGGTGATCAACGATGGCAGCTGTGTCTCCGGACTCCAAGCTGTATTGACCCACAATTCGAGCCCGACCTTGCATGCGTACGTTTGTTCTCGAGGGTTCTGTTACTGTGAATTCACTTCCTTCTGCGTCTAACGCGCATAATATCTCTCCAGTTTGACGAATGGCGCTAGTGTGCGCATGACAGGGTCTATAGTGGCCAGTCGCGGCTCAGGTCAAGCAAAGGAGCTACAAGTAGACTCTGTGGAAGTGCTGGGAGAATGCAATCCTGAGGTAAGTTTCGAGCCATCAAATGTGATTCTTGCCCGTTGTTTGTTGAAGCCGAACCCTCTCTTCATTCAGACATACCCAATCCAGAAGCAAGCGCTCTCTGTCGAGTACCTCCGAGATCATGCGCACCTAAGACCCCGCACAGACGCGAACGCTTCCATGCTGCGTCTTCGCAACTCTCTCCTTAAATCTCTCCATTCCTTTTTTGAGGTATGTCCCAACCCTGAGCATTACTTGCATTCCCTCGTACCCGCCCGGGAAGAACTTGTTCACTCAGCCTGCATTATGGCTGACCTAAGTTTTACAGAGACACGATTTTTGCTATGCACACACGCCCATCCTGACTTCTAGTGACTGCGAAGGCGCGGGAGAAACGTTCCGCGTCACACCATCATCAACACCCTCACCATCCCACAAATCTCCGGGAGGATCACCATCCCCCGATCCCCACTCTGAATTCTTCTCCCACCCAGCATACCTAACCGTGTCCTCGCAACTCCATCTAGAAGCCCTCGCGGCATCGCTCGCACGCGTATACACACTTTCCCCATGTTTCCGAGCAGAGCCATCACAGACAAACCGACATCTTGCCGAGTTTTGGATGCTTGAGGCAGAGTGGGCGTGGACGAGGGGGGTGGATGACGTATGTGGACTCGTCGAAGCTTGCGCGAAACACGCACTGGGAGCCGGAGGCGATGAACGGATGTTGCTGACGAAGGGGATGGCCGGGCACGAGGAAAGACTCCGGAGCTTGGAGGCCGCTGCAAGCTCCGAACCATGGGTACGAATGACCTACACAGAGGCAATTTCAGAACTGGAAAAATACCACGTGTCCTCTGACGCGAAGGATCGTCCGTTCGTGTTTGAGCCAAAATGGGGTCAAGGACTGCAGAGCGAGCACGAGAAATGGCTTAGCGAGGTACTCGTCAAGGGACCCGTGTTTGTTACAGACTACCCGAGCGCTGTGAAGCCGTTCTACATGCGAATGAACGACGACGAACGAACGGTTGCGTGTTTCGATCTTTTGGTGCCTTATATTGGGGAATTGGTTGGCGGATCGTTGAGGGAGGAACGGCTAGATGCGTTACAGAAGCGCATGAGTATTCATGGGCTGGATCCCGAAGGAGAGGAGTATGGCTGGTATGTGGATCTTAGGAGGTTTGGGAGCGCACCCCATGGTGGGTTTGGGATGGGATTTGAGAGACTGGTCAGCTGGGTAGGTGGTATTGAGAACGTGCGCGAGTGCATAGCGATGCCGAGGTGGGCCAAGAGGATGCTATTGTAACTGTTAAATTCGTCGGAAGGGTACCATTAATTAATACATCAGAGTTGCTATCTACTTCTATGGTAAACACCGTTTGCTTGCCCTTGCCTGTTGTTTAGCTGCCTCTGGAATAAACTTGGTAACGAAGTCAAATGACATACCCTCGCTGATGCTAGTCCAGGCTCCTTCCCACCGCTGCTGGAGAGGTCGAGTCGGTCTGCTACTAGTAGGGCACCGTGGATTTTTGCTGCCGACTGGATTGCACGGTTCGAGCCAAGATAATCATTCACAGCGAACGAAGGAACACCAGAGTTTGGCTCGGTTCTTCATAAATCCCGCATACGGTGTGCTTTGAATTGGCGTAAGGTGCATACTACAACTTTCAACATTTGATCACGAAGGATGTAGGAAGACAGAGCATGTTAACTCTGGCGTCGAGCCGTTGTGTAAAGGCATAATAAGAACGACTGTGTTCCCTCTATGGTGTGCTTGTGCAATGACAGTCATTTCCTGTATCCACGTTATCCAGGCACCCAGTATCCGAAGCCTTATCGCGAGTTCCGTCTGGCTGCAAGAAGGGAATTTCCATCAAGTCAAATTGACAGGCAGTAGATCAGCGAGCACCCACGTGGTAGTAACAATGGAATTTCACTACTACCCCATTTTTGTACCTGCTCTGACGGTAAGCACCGCCTGGATCGAACAGAAACAACTGGTGCGGGGGAGACTCACTCGCAAGAAGTGATCTTGCCGCTCGTAGCGCATACATTGTATAACTTCTCTCCGCTCAAAGAGGTGGGGCAAATAGCGCAACCTGCATGTACACCCACGAGGGTATAAGCACTCAAAGAAGTGATGGCGGCGAGCAGAGTCAAGAAAGTCTTCATAGTGAGGAAACGATTGATAGGTGGAAGTGAGATCTAGTTGCTGAGTAGGTGTTT
>MU121060.1:19678-32511 GCA_014904835.1 Paxillus ammoniavirescens
GACCCACAGGTAGTTGTGCGGGTACCCGCTGGCAGGTTAACGTATCTACCTCATCCGTTATCACGAATAACAGCTCAACGTCACCTAGTCTCGCCAGTTTTGACCTCTGGAGCCCAACCTTTCAACGGGGTGGGTGGCATCGTGAGTGGATCCGAGATAGCGATGCCAAGAGGATGTTGCTGTGACTCCATATTAGATCTATCCTCAACGTTGCAACCTGGCTTTAGTACAAAGGCTCTTTACTTGCAAGAAGTGGTATTGGTGTACGCTGTGTCAAGTGCGGATTATCGATCAATAATTGTTCTTTTGGGTCCGTTGATAGCATCAAAAATGAATAATCCAAGCGATAGGGTAATTGTCTGAAAGCAGGGTGGGCAAGAGGAACACCGTTTGATTATCAGCTCGACTCGGAGCCGTACTCATCAAACCCGTCAGGCAAGGTCCGCGAAACCAATGCGGGTATTGGCAACATCAAAGACAGTGTAAACGTTCTGCAGGAAAACGTCGCCGATGATCCAGTAGCCTTTGAAATTGATAGACAATGAGTGAACATTTGTCTGCGGTACTAAGAGGGGGAACGTACTGCTTCCTCCACCTGCAAGACCAGCAATGCAGTCCGTCGAGCCACTGGAAGTTGGGCCGAGGTTAAACGTAGAAGCGGAGACAGTGAAGTTGCTGGAGCCAAAAGTGAACGTCGGCGCGAGCGAACCGATGATGTCACAGGGCACTAAGCAAACCGACCGCATCTGAATCTTTTGGCATGCGCAGGATACGATAGGATTGACTCACCGCTCCAAACACCACCTCCAATATCAGCATCCAACTTTGCCCCAGTAACGTTGGCGTAGAATTGCTGGGCAATGCTATCGCTTGTTACGATTAGGGTCGTGCCTGTGTCGATGATCGCCTGGGCATAGCTCGTCTTATTCGCTAGAACGACGTCGGGAGCGCCATTCAGACCACCACGTGTCACGCCAGCAAGAGGAATTTGCCAGTATGCTGCGAGGGATACAGGGATATACGTCAGCGTCGACTCTTGGTACATATTCGTGTTCGTCCCGCCGATGGTGAGTTCGCTCTTCCCGGGCTCAGAGGAAAGCGCAAAACCGAACACTGCCTGCTTCAGAGCACTCGAAGAAACCATGGTCTGGAAAACAGGTGAAGCACGCAAAACGGATATCGTAGGAAACCCCATGCCAAGGAGCCCATCTGGCAGAAAAACGGGGAACTGGAGACTTGAAGAATAAGTCGTTGCGGCACCGAGGGTCTGGTTCACAGCCTGAGGATGCGATGCAATAGCTATTAACAAAGTAATGCACAAAACGCGAAAGTAGTACCTCATATCCGCCCATGTACACGTTGTCCGCATATTGTGCGCCACCCACATTGGAGCCATCACCGTACGCCATCGAAAACGTCTTCGACATGTTGGTGGAGCTTGAAGACTGAGTGGGATCGTATCGTGTGTGTCCGTCACATGTACTACCGCAGGATTGTGCTGGGAGGATTAAATCGGAGGAACCAGTGTCGAAGTCCACTAGATATCAGCCAAGTCGTCAGTTCGGTGAATGGTGTAAGGGCAACGGCTATACCTGTGAAATTCTTTGGAGGGGTACCGACACTGACGGTACCCATCCACATGTTAGAATTCACTTCCGCGAGGGAGATGTCGTCCCTCTTCGTGTGTCGGCGTTGTACGACCTCGCTAACACCAAGGGGTGCGCTAGGTGTGCTGGGTGCATCAGATGTGGTATCAACATCCCACCGGCGGCGTTTTTCCATTTTGAGTGTAGGAAGTATTGAAATGTGACTTCCGGGCGTTAGGCCGTCCAGAAACCCTTCGCTAAGCCCAGAGCCCACTTGGGACAGGGGATGTGGAGAACCTGTGTTCAATTCATACGCAGCAAGTGTAGAACGATATTTCCTTAAACACCGAGATTAACCGGTCGGGAACACACAAAACAGACAGTGACAAAGGGGAGCACGGATAAATAATGACCTGAAACCCTTTGATGTCACAAGACGCTGACATGCAGGATGTGATGGAGAAACAGTGAAACAAGAAGGTAAATGTGCCACAACTCACTTTGCAATGCGTTGGACATGAGCTTTCAAGAACTGCTTGTTTACACAGCTGGTCGCGCTGTTCGTGCGACTTGCTAGGTTGTCATTTGGAGACGGTCCAGGGGGAGGATGAGTGATGACCCATTTTCGTTCGAGTGGCACACGAATCGTGTTTTCATTATTTGATGTTTCGGACGCAAACGTGAGGATCGGTGACGGAGAAAATGAGAGGATTGCAAAAAGCATTGCGAAAGTTGGCGTAAGGCGCATGATGGGCACTTTCAAGGGAGAGTGAAGACAGTCGGGGATGAGTGTGCTAGCAGATTAGAGAGCGACGTTTAGGACTACTGCAAACGAGTCCAACAGCGAGTAAGAAGGGAAACAAAGAGGCCTTATACGCTCACGGGAATCTCGAACATTGGTCGACTTTTGAGCGTGACCGCGGGGGTAATGGGGTCACCTTTAACCTGGGGTGTTTGTACGTAAATCTGGTGTTGAAGTCCCAGTCAAAGTTGGTACCGCATCATCTGCCATGAACTCCATAACTCGAATGTATTGGGTGCGCTCCTCAGTAGTTGGTTGCTCGAGCTGTGTAGGACTCAGTAGGAGGGCAAGGTGCGCAACCAAAGGCAACCAACCGTCGGTCCGCCGCGTCAGGCCTCAACCGGAAGGCCCAAAGGCCCAGGCTCGACCCCCTATGCCAGCACACTCTACGCAGTTGGTACTAATACCTGCCTGTTCCACGAGCGAGAAATCACCATCCTGAACTCTGGGTCGATCACGCAGGATATTATTATATCATCGTGAGGTACTAGGGAGTACTCTCTGCGATGGCGAATCGGCAATGAAACCATACCCTATGAAATCCACGGACCATAATGTGCGACTGACCGACTTGTCCTCACACACCTTCAAGTTCCTGCCGTCCTCGCCAGCCATCGATAATCGGAATGAAGTTTTTCCTCCAAGCCTCATGTTGCTATAGGCCGGGTGGCGTCATCATGGGGTTGGGTCCATACCTCACCTGAAGAGCAGTTCAGTTTCATTTAGGTGCGCGCTCTAACATAAGACATTGATCGATACACGATCGTGATCGGCGTGGAATACGCCACTGTACGGCCGTGGCTCGACCTTCTTCACAGTGCACGAGGGTCCCCTTCTCCTGTCTCCCCTTCCTTTCCATTCTACGTGTCCACATGACTTTACCAATTCAGAAATGGGGTGGGGTACTCGTCCTCCTACCCACAGAGCCCTTTTAGGTGAACCTCTGTGCGTCCAAACTGTCCTGTACTTAAACCCTCCTCGCTCCTTGGATTTGAAAAGTTCACCAACAGCACAACCAGCAAGTGCCCATCTCATCTCATTCCCTTCCCCAGCCTAACCATCTCTGAAGCTTCATCATGGTCAACGTCGTCATAGCTGGAGAAAGCGGTATCGGAAAAAGCTCCATCATCAACCTGATCACAGGTCGAAACGTTGCTAAGACTTCCAATGACACAGCTGCGTGCACTCTCCAGGTCGAGTCATACAGAGTGCCTATTGATGGACGTGACTTCGAAATCTGGGATACCCCCGGGCTTGAAGAAGGCTCAGCGACGGCTGTAAACACCCGTCTTTCAGAGGTTGTGATCCAGTCGCTCCAGCAATTGAAGAGGAACGGAGGAATCCACCTGCTTGTATACTGTATGCACGGGAATAGAGCCAAGGCGGCTATTCTGAACAACTATAAAGCCATCTGCTCCCTCGTCCCCCCCACAACTCCAGTCGTCGCCGTCATCACCCGCCTGGAAAGGTACCAAAACTGCATGGATGACTGGTGGTCCAAGAATGCGCCCGAGCTATCCGGTTTGGGCATGGAATTTGCAGATCACGCATGTATCACTGCACTTGCAGATTCCAGCAGGCTATCACCCGCCCTTCGCGAACGTCTTGCACACTCTCGAAGTGCGGTCCGGGACCTGATTCGCAGGAGCTGCCCGGTACCACCTCCCCAAGTTATGTTCCCCTCGTCTTCCATCCCAGATGAATTCAGGGTGAGTATTACATCACATTACCGTTATATCTTCTTGATATGACATTGTCCCAGGATGCTACCGTGGTCGCAAGGGGTCTTTGGAGTAGTGAGGCTGGCGCCCAAATCAGGAAGACGGATCTACTCTCTTCTCGACGAAGGGCACCTGGGGCCCTACGTCGAATCCCTACAATGCTGTTTCCTCAAGAAATCTCGACGGTGTTCATCAACGGAGACTAGTCAGTCTTTGCATGTTTTCAGCTTGGCAACCCACTTATGCATAACGACAGGTTTTGCTCGCTTTCGACCTCAGATGAGCTCACAAGTCGAGGAGTTTCTTTGGGCGTATGGGCCTACATCTTGCTTCGGTACTTAGGTAGGGTATTTAGAGTAAATGGAACATTGTCATTGTTTACAAAGGGGTATGGACCTGCACAAACCATCTGATGAGATTCGTGGTCGAGTGTGTAACAATGGTCGCCTGCCTTGTTTCTCCAGGATATTTAAGCACGGAAAGAAGGGCTT
This sequence comes from Paxillus ammoniavirescens, assembly GCA_014904835.1. NCBI lineage: Eukaryota > Fungi > Basidiomycota > Agaricomycetes > Boletales > Paxillaceae > Paxillus > Paxillus ammoniavirescens. Next base: position 24,279 of record MU121060.1, read on the forward strand.
CCTTCAGCAGCTCCACTGACCGCTCCGCTGATAGGACCAACAGCACCATTCGCCCCGCCACCAGTGATTCCGGACGCATCTCCAGATGGGCCACCGTTGTCCGCGCTCTGGATATAGGACCCAGCGCCGCTGAACATCCCATTAGCAGCTCCGGAGGCACCAGGAATTGCGCCTGTGACGCCGCCTGCGTCACCAACATCTCCCTTGCCGGATGTACCACCAGTGTTGGATGCTCCGTGGATCAGACCAGCACCACCTCCGGAGTTGGTCCCGGAAAGTGGGCCACCAGCACCAGTCTCAGTCTGGCTGCCCACTCCAGAGAGCTCGGCACTCAGGGGAATGGGACTGGGAGGAGCGATGACCCGCCGGCCTAATTGCACCCCGTTGATAGGCTGAGCAGGTTCGGGGTTCGCCCCAGCCAAACCTGAGCCAGTCACACTGTTATGCTCCAGGTCAACGTTCCCTAGGCCAGAACCAGTAGCGGAACCAGAGATCCCTCCAAGCTGAGGCCCGAGATCGGGATTGCTAACCACATCGTTAGGGTTGATAGTGCCAGATTTTTGGAGATTGGTGTTGCTGGGAACAGTTGGTGGGAGATTTTGTGTGAGGTCGCTGGGGTTGGAGGTGGTGATGGGCATGGAGAATGCCACGAGGGCGAGAGCGAGAGATGTGAGGGCAATGAGACGCATGCTTGAAAGTTGAGGAGACAGGTAAATTCAAAAGAGTGTGGGGGCGGGCACAAAGAACGCAAGGAAATGCAAGGAAAACCTAGCCGAGAGGACTCAGCAGAGACCTCCTTTAATAAGCACGCGCTATTCGGCTCGGAGGCACAAGTACTTGTGTCATGTTCGCGAAAGTCAGAAGTCGAATAAGGATTTTGATCGCTCCCAAGCATGTCAAACATACTCAGGGTCCGAGTCCTTACCAGATAACATGGCTCCTTATCATGATGGCCAATTGGCCGAACCTTGATCCTTGGTCGAGATTAGTCCCTCCGGTGCAGATTGGAGTTGTTAAGTTCAAAAAGTGCTGTGCACATGGAAAAAGATCGCCTTGCAGCAAGGCAAAGGAGGGCAAAGGTAGCTTTGTCATGGATCGCGCACCTTGAACTGAAATAGACATCAATATCACTGACAGGCCTTCCTGAGCCAGAAGAGCTGAACGTTGACGGGTTGTCGGCCAAAACTCGGAGCATTTGTGATGGAACAATAGTCCTGGACGGGCTAAACAATCTTGACTACGAACCTCCACCGTTGATCAGGATCATGATCGGCGGCGCAGGTCTTCAAGGGTAAAGCTCATATGTACTCTTCAAAACTTTGGTCGACTTGCAGAATTTCAACGGAGTCAAAGTTCGCTGTGATGCTAACCTCTGACCGGCAAAGCCCGACGCTAACCTATCCAAGGTGCAAAAGTGACGATGCGTTCAGATCGCTGAGAACGGATACCTTGGCCAGCGGATTGCCATGCCAGTGGATGCCATCCTACTGAGTACTCTAACTGAGATTCCTTTCTATAGCCTGGGCCAAATCCCGTGGAATCAACCAGGTTGCATAGAAGATCAACCTGGCGGTCATGATTATCGATAGGCAGCGGAAATTACAGACTTGCGAATGCTGCACGTGAAGTCGCCTTTGCGTGAACATTCAAACGTTCGAGTGTCGAAAATGTTGATTGATGATCGATAATCGATTGATCCCTGCAGGCCACAAGCCTATCGATAAATAGTTCACCTGCCTTCACCGAGACTCCATCTTTCGCTTTCAAAGTTCCCCTCCTCTTTATTTCCCTCTGTCCAGCTCTACCCTCACCTGACTTTCCTGTTTTCTCAGGCTGCGGCCCACATGGTTCCCTTTTTCTCTCGTCTTCCTCGTTTCGCGTTTCGCACATCATAATCAAGGTCTGCGCGGCTTGAACAACGGATCAATCAACATCATCGACTAGGCATTGACGGAAGGGTGCAGGTGGTTAGCAGGTGGTTATCGACTACCTCTGGATCAGTCCTATCTCTGACGCGGCAAGAAGCTGGTACTAGTTGGACATGCAACGGCCACCGGCGGAACGGCCTCAGCTGCAGCATCCACAGCTGATTCTACTTTCACGGGCCGCCGGTCCGGAGAAACGCTCCTGCATCCTACATTCGATATAAATAGAGGGGCTACGAACCCTCGCTATATCACTGCGATCGCTTCAAGATCTTCACCTTCCACTCCTCCTTCATCATACCAAGCCTCACTCTGCCATGCCTCGAACGATTACACACTTCAAAACACATGGTAAGTCTATGGTTGGCTGCGGAGTATTCTTCCTCACGGACCATGTTTTCGGTGGGTAGACGTTCGTTTTCCAACATCGTTGTCCGGAGATGGCACAGATGCGATGTAAGAGCTCACAATGCGTCCTCGGAGCGTAGCCCAAGTTCATCTTTCCCCCCTTCCTTCAGGAATACCGACTGTGACTACTCGTCTGCCTACGTCTCTATCTACACAGATGGGGAGTTCCCGCTGGTTGGACATGGCATGACATTCACGATCGGCCGCGGAAATGAAATTGTAAGCTTTGGTGCATATAACTTTACGAGCTTCTACTCAAACTGACCATTCTATTCGCAGGTCTGTCAAGCGATTGCAGCTCTTGCGACTAGGCTCATTGGTCGCGATCCCGAGGAACTTTTCAAGAACATGGGGAAAACGTGGGACTGGATGTCTTCCGATCCACAATTGCGATGGTGAATATGCCCTTACAGTGGAGTACATCACTTGCCTTTTGCCTGTGTCCATTTCGAGTGTCGGTCCGTCCAGCGTCATTCCGTGGGGTACACCTCTCCACTGACTATTCATCTTCCACAATGGATCTCCAGTGGTGAAGGTACCACAACGGCGCAGACTACTGGCGAACTGGCACCTTTCTGTGCTTCATTACTCGCTCGGTGGTTCGTGATTTGGGTCGCACCCAATTTGAATATCTTTGTCTTGTTTATCCTCGCTCCGGTCTCTTGGGCTGCAAGAACTGACCTACTCTACTATCAGGATTGGTCCGGAAAAGGGTGTCATTCATATCGCTGCTGGTGCCGTTAACAATGCGCTCTGGGATATGTTCGCCCGCTCGCGAGGGAAGCCCTTATGGAAACTTGTCGTGGACATGACTCCTGTCAGACTTGGCTTCTACACATGTTGAATCTCGCGAGAACACTAACGAAAAACACGTCACTTCACAGGAGGAACTCGTGGACGCTACTGCCTTCCGTTACATCACGGACGCTATTACGCGCGAGGAGGCCCTTGCAATGCTCAAGGCAAAGGAAGCGGGAAAGAAAGAGCGCGAGACCACAGTTAGGGAACTTGGGTGAGCCATGATCCAGATTCAACCACTGAACACCGCCAAACAATCTTTTCCGTAGATACCCTGCCTACGTTACTTCTGCTGGCTGGCTCGGTGCGTTTTCGTCCTCTGCGTGGTTTCAAACGCACGCTGACGTTCTCAACGCACAGGCTACTCCGACGAGAAGGTCACACGGCTAACGAGGGAGGCCGTCTCTGCTGGTTTCAATCATTTCAAGATGAAAGTCGGAGCGGATCCAGCTTCCGATGTCCGCCGTGGATTGATCATTCGCTCTATCATCGACGACCCGCAGTACCTCCCTCCTGGCTCGAAAGGCCGCGACCCAAACAGCCCCGAGCTCAAGGGCAAGAACGCCGGCCCCACGGGCGCGGTGCTTATGATCGATGCTAATCAAGTGTGGGATGTCCCTCAGGCAATCGAGTATGTGAAGAGTCTGGAGGCTATCAAGCCTTGGTAAGTATCTCCTACTCTCGAAGGGACAACTTGTGCCCATCTCACAACCAGGTTCATCGAAGAGCCAACCGCTCCTGATGATATTCTCGGACACGCCGCAATCCGCAAGGCCTTGAAACCTCATGGGATTGGTGTCGCCACTGGCGAGCACGCGCATAATCGCATGGTCTTCAAACAGCTCTTGCAAGCCGAAGCAATCGACGTGTGTCAGATCGACTCGTGCCGTTTAGCAGGGGTTAGCGAGGTCCTGAGCGTGCTTCTCATGGCAGCCAAGTACGCACACCATCCAATTCGAACCCCCAAGCTGCTGAGCAACACTTTTTCTCCAGGTTCGGCGTCCCAGTGTGCCCACATGCCGGTGGCGTTGGTCTTTGCGAATATGTCATCCATTTGAGGTTGGTCGATTGTCGTCCTTGATCACGAGGACTCGCGCTCATGTCCTATATGTTCCAGTTTGATTGACTACATCGCCGTCTCAGGAACGATGGAACGCAACGTGCTTGAGTTCGTGGATCACCTGCACGAACACTTCCTCTACCCGTGCTCCATCAACTCCAAAGGTCGTTACAACGTGCCTTTGAACTCTGCCGAGGGCTACAGGTATGTTGTTCTTCCACTCCTCACCCGAGGGAGTTGGAAGATCTGATCTTGTTACTCGCAGTATCGAGATGCGCGAGCAGAGTATTGCAGAGTACGAGTGGCCACATGGTTCGTATTGGGTGAAGGCGAAGCCGCAGGGCAGCAAGTGAGTACATAAGATGGACGGGAGGCGCATTAGGTGACCAGGACGACGTCTGCAAGTGAATTGTGTATCATTATGAAATGTTATTGTTTTCCGCACAGAACTGAATTTTTGCATCGTATGCAAGGGGTATCGTGTACCGATACCCTCGTTCAGAATGCGTCGGAGCTCTGTTCGGGCCGCGGTCTGACCAGAATGATGCGTTCATTGAGGGGTTTTCACATCGCAGCCAGTAGAGTCCTCGGTATGCCAAGGTAGACTGGTCACCCAATGCAAAATTCATGATGTCGTGGATCGACTAATGGTCTTCGCAAGTGACTCACTGGTAGCAAGTGGGAGGTTGATCAGGCCTCCCGGGAACATGAAACCTGATGCAACTTTGGAAATAATGTACCAATTTATGCGTCGTTTGAAAGTCGCACGGAGGTCTGCGCCGTGCCGCAAAAGACAAGAATGCTTGGCACGCGACTCGCTGGCGTTAGATTCCTTCGCAGCACCAAGGTAAAAGCCTGGGACGTATCTGCTTCGTACGGAAGTCGAACAGCAAAAGTTCATACCGTACGTGCTTGATCAATGGGCGGAGAGGTTCTCTGGAAATGCAAGTTCTCGGATTGTCCATCCCCTGAAGTACGTGTTTAAATTGGTGTCTACCCAATGTGTCATGTCCTCATGAAAATCCCATCTGGTCCTGCAATACGAAGTGTCAGGGTTGAATTGTAAATACCTGCATTATCCAATGTCTCTACGAAACCCGGATTCCGAACTAAATTGAATACATTCGCGTTTGAATGTTACCGTTTCTCACTAGTACTGGTGATGCTATATGTGAATGTACCCCACCTACAGGTGGCCCATCTGAGAACGGTGCCAACTAAAGCAAAGAAAAACAACAGATAACAAGATAGGGGGGACACAGACTGAGCAAGACACACGGTTATAAACGTGACAGGATCGGTATACCTGCTGGGGCCCCCTCAAGGTTCGATGTCTCGATAGATGCGGGATGGGAATGATTATGAGGGGAGAACACCAGATGCTTACGAAGCGGTAAATGCGGGTGATGACTAGTATCGAGCAAATGTTGAAGCTCAGAAACTATTCCAATGGCTGCTGGTCGTCCATGGATTGGCAGCCAGCACCGTTCGATGAACCCCCAGTGCCCGTTATCAATCGGGCGTGATTGTGGTCGACCGGGGTTGATACCCTTGGCTAGGTTGAGCATAACGACAACATCACTCTGAACTTCCGACCATGGCTGCTCTCCCGACAAGACCTGCAAAAGTTTTAGAGCAGAACCGAATGCGCAAAGAGTGGCTTGCCCGAAGCACAATGTTTCCAAATGAATAAATGTCAGTGAGGGGTGTCGGTTGCCATGGCTTTTCTGGGTCTTCAGGAAACTGCTCTGGCGCGGCCCACCGAACGGCGCCCGGGCGTTGCTTGGATACCTGAAGATAAGCCAGATTTTTCTCTATCTCTCCAACCACGGAAGCATAACCGAAATCAGCAAGGCACGCGGTGAAGGTTTCGTCGACGAGGACGTTGTTCTGTCTGATATTGAGTCTAATCAATATGAGTTGTGTTTTCGTGGCGACATACACTGTTGAGATCACCGTGTATGATAGGGAATGTGTGTACTGTCCAGCATCCGAGGCGGTGTGCACTGCATGTAAGTGACGCCCACTATCGCATTGAAAAACTCACGATAAAGCAGTCCTTCAGCAATACCCAGTAGCTGACAGGCCAGTCCGAACATGAGACATATGTTGTATCTAGAAGATGTGAGACTCACATACCAGCTCAAATCGATGAGCAATCGCAAGCTTGTTGTCGTGCGCTTCTAAGAATTTTTGAAGAGTTCCATTTGACATCCACAAAGATACCAAGGCCACAGATCCAGACAGGCCAAAACCGGTGGCAGTGCCTAAGAATGGGACGACGTTCTTGTGATGAAGCCTCCTCCAGATTCCGAGCTCTCGTTTCACCATCTACATACTAGTCGGACTTCCACCCTAGACTGTGCAGGCCTAGGCATACCTTGGCCCATTTGTCGCCTCCAATTCCTTCGCGCTCCTCAAGTCCAATTTTGAACCTGAGGGCCTTCACTGCAACCTATCCCAGTGTGGGAGTAAGAAAATCATATGAAATACACAAGCTAATGGACTCCAACCTCTTTCAAACCTGAATCGCTGAGGCACTTGCACCTATAAACGTCTCCAAAGCTCCCTCCATCGCAAAACTATCGCCTGATCTGACAATCCTAGCGGTGAGGTCGAGTGTAGGGTTAGAGTTGATAAGCCTGAGACGCGGAGGGATCAGTAATTGAACGCAGCGTTGAAGGACAAGTTAGACAACCCACGATCGGGACATTTTTCCGCTGCCTGCGGTAAGAGGTGCGACGTTTGAGTAATAGATAAATGAACTGCTGGGTTGTTGGTATAGACAGACGAAGCGCTGAGCGCTGAAGAAACTCAGTCCCCAGTGCCCACAGCCTTTAATCCATGATGCTGTAGAGTTACAAATTAAATGCTGATGAAAGGCTATTACCGTTCATATAGGAATGTCACACAGCGAGGTACTATAATATATATTTCCCAATTGGATTGTTCTGCTGACCCGTGCTTTCTGGGGCGTATCTGTAAGCTGGACGTCACAGCGGCGGTGAGGAGCCGTCCGTGTGCCATCTCGTTGGCCGCCCTCACCCTCGCTTTGGCGCATTTCCTCACCCTCGACTTCTCTCGACTTCTCTCGTTCGTCCGCTTCGTCCCCTGGCTCATCGACTAGACTCGATTCCTTCGTCTCGACAGTCTGGATTCTCGACATGCTCCTTGCCTCGCCATTTCCTCGCGCCCCTTCCTCTTTGCCAAGGGGCTCTCACCGTCTACTTATCCCAGTCCCAGCTTCATTGGACAGCGGATTTTTCGCCAACCATTCACTAGTCAGAAGCGTGCCTTGACTTCACATACGCTCTTCCATTGGATTTGACTACGCCAACAGATGAAGGGTAAGCCGTATATACGCTCTGAATCTTGTCATTTCCTCAGCACTTTTGCCGCATTGTCCGAGTTTGATAAGACGTTGTGTTGTCACATGTGCCGCATTGGGATTCGGCTATGCTTTTCGCTGTTACTGCATCCAGGCGATCATCTGAGAGCATCTATTGTGAAATCACCGATGGGGCGGCAACTCCCAGGCAGTCCACGAGGCAAAGAAGATGACTCAATGGACATGGGGTCCAATCTAGAGGTAGGGTATCATTGGGATAGCATCATGATTCATGATAGAGCTGTCAGCTTGGGCAGGAACGATTTCGGGGCGAGGGTGTGGTTGATTCACTCAAATCGGGTCTTGATTCTATCGGATGAATGGGCGAATGCTGTCTAATTATATCAGGAATTCTGTCCTACTAGTCGACATCGACTCTGTCTGAGTCAGTACTACACAATACAATGGGGCGCTGCACACCGCTGGTAAATTCATGAGAGAGGCAACTAGTTTGCTGCTGCACCTCGCGACTGCGCCGCGAGCTCTTCCCTAATCTCGCGCGCTTGTTCTCGTTCTACTCGAAGGATCTGTACATTTATCAGCACAAGCACCCTCACTGAGTCGTATACTTACTGCTTCGTATCGTTCTCGTTCCCTCTCAAATGCAGCCCGTTCCTCAGCCCGTTCCCTTTCCAGTGCGGCCCTTCGTTCTCG
>MU121060.1:33016-53797 GCA_014904835.1 Paxillus ammoniavirescens
TCTCAAGTGCAGCCCGTTCCTCAGCCCGTTCCCTTTCCAGTGCGGCCCGTTCCTCAACTCGGACTTCCTCGCACGCTTGTTCCCGTTCTACACGAAGGACCTGTACAAATATCAGCACAAGCACCCTCACTAAGTCGTATACTTACTGCTTCGTATCGTTCTCGTTCCCTCTCATGTACAGCCCGTTCCTCAGCTCGGCCTGCTTCGTGGCCTGCCTCACGGCCTTCCTCCAGTGCTTCTGCTCGTTGTGCTCGAATGGCCTTTGAAATGTCAGTACACGCACCCTCACTAAGTCGTTTACTTACTGCTTCATATCGTTCCCTCTCTTCCTTTGCCCTTTCCAATATAGCAGCCCTCTCCCTATGGTAGGCTTCACACACTTCCTGGACGCTGTTGGCCATTGGAATCGCTATACCACGTAAGGTACCACTTCTCCTGGGATCAGGAGCTTGGGTGTGATTTGGGAATAGTTGTCCCAGTGCTTCATAGACCGTACAAGCGAACCAGTAGCACTGATTATGATAAGCAGAGTACGACGGAGCGCTGTGGCTGGTCACTTGAAGTAAGGTGGCCAACTCTGGCACCGTAGGACGAGTGTCGTTTGTATCGAATGTGAAGGTGCGCAGAGTCCTGGGCCTATCTTTCAAGAACATGACATGGAGCCGATCAAGCGCTTCCGAGTTTGCAGTAGCAGCGAAAATGCCGTCGTATGCTGGCACCTCGCGGGAAGAGTGTGCGGAAGACGCACTGGAGGAGGAAGGGGCTGGGGTCGAAAGCACGGCGGCCTTGTTGGAAACGGAGGGTTCTCCGTCCTCGTTTTTTAAATCGACAGTTCTGTCAGCGAAGACAAAGGCTTTCCAAGACCCCGCTGGATGAGATACTTTAAAACGGAGAAACTCATGTTGTTTTCCTCCTGCATGCTTGTAGTGAACTACTTCTTCAACAAAGCATTGGCTCGCCTGAGCGGCATGGATGTTCAACATGGCTGGCCAGTTATCAACAGGTCGAATGATTGCAAATGGAGACTGTATCGAGGTGAACACTCCTTCTATCTCGGGGGGTGACTCCATGAGAGAGCGGGCGACTTTTGTGATGAACCAACGGATGAATCGCCAAGAACTTTTATTGCTCTTCATGATGCTTGCGCGTGTCTTATTGAAAAGGACGGAGAGAGCGATAGGAATCAGCTGAGTTGAATTTCAGGAGTGAGCAACACCGCAACGAGGAGCAAGAATCGATTGTAGGTCCATGTTTTCCTCGGACTCCATTCTGGGGCACCGACTCCACAGCTCAAAATGGTCAGTCCCAATCAGCCATCGCGATAGTAGCTTGCCTCATGGGTAAGGCTCTGCATGTTCGTCGCAACCATTGGATCAGATCGTAGCTGGTGAGTCTGAATCCCCAAGTCACATTATATATAGTAGTACTGACTCTGACAAAACTCCAGATATAAAGCCTAAATAGACCGCAATCGTCTACTACTATCATGATGATCGACGATTAAATCACATCCCCGAATCACCGAATCATTCTCCCGAAAAAGCTGACAGAATGGTCCCGTCCTACTCACAGCCCTCTGAGTCGGCGTCCCAAGTTCCCAGTCACATCGATACGCGCGTTGGGCTACAGGATCTAGGTTTCCCGAACCCAAGCCGGACCACTACGCTGACAAGTACCAGCACGAATAAGTCGAAGTCTCTTCTCCCTCAGGCTATTCAGTACACTCGCAAAATCCGCTCTTCCTCGTGTCTTTCATCCGAGAATCGGCCGTCTTGTTTCTCCGGTCCCCCCCGCTTTCCCAGGTGGCACCCAGTTCTGCTTGTGCAGCGGTAATTACAACACAGAGCCCACCCTGTGAGCTGCGTCTGGAGGTGAACGTAACAGGAGGTAGCTTCCGTTGCACAAAGTGTTGGGAACGAGCCGTCGCCGACGTCCAAAGATCCTGCTTGATCTTCACCTCCCTCTGCTTTGCAGCGTCCCAATAGAGTATGTCAGAAGTCTCGAGGCTGTAATGTATGTCCTCAGACGAATCTGATAGAAACGTTGGCGACGATCTGCTAGCTCACCGAGACTTACCTGGATTTGAGCCAGGTTACTCCTACGTTCGTCCCTATATATGGATCTGACACGATTTGGTACCTCTGCACGAATGTGTGGAATCCACGGCAAGTCCAGAGGCATGATCTGTTCAGCTTTGTACTACTTGATCTTAGCTCCGTTTCATAGGGTGTGGCTGCAGGGCAGACATGGCAACCATGTTCGGTTTCCGGCACAATGTCAATGGTTTCGCAGGTGGGAACGCGAGATCTCGGGCGGAGATGTCTTCGAAATTCTGTTGGCACTGAGCAACGATAAATCGAAATCAAAACACGGGGAGACACAGAAACGACGTTGACAGAGCAGGTGGCCCGGGCCTAGGGTTACAGCAACAAACCCGTCGAAGGCTAGGCACTAGGCACAACTTGAATATCCGTTTTCGAATCGCCCCATGAATTGAAGAGCGTGGTGCAAGCTGTCTCAACTGCGGCATGATGAGGAACCAAAAGCCTTGTTCTAACTAGTAGGTGATTGGTATAGGTGGGTATAATAAGCAACGAAAACAACAAGTAGCAGGATAAAGGGGAACACAGACGAAGCCAGAAACAATCACTATGGACCAATGGTCTTCGTGAGTACGTGCTCCTTGTGCTGAAATGCGTGGACAATGTCGGTCTCGGGCCGAGCGGTGACTAGGACACGAAAATTGTTTGGGAGCTCCATTGATTTATTCGCGAGCATTTCGAGAACCCGTGGCATCTCGTTACCGCGGTTGTTTAAGGCGTCGATAACGACAAGGGTAGGTATCGAGGTGCTCATCTTTCGGGAAGGAGCCAAAATTAGCTCTGTGAACTGCGTAGCGACGTCGGACGTATTGCCAAGGTGCTCTTGTTCCATGATCACATCGCACAGCGTGTTTTTAAATGCGGCATCTCTCTCTGCGATATCGCAGGAGATGGTGCGGTAAATGTTGTTCGCGTGATCAGGTTCTCGAATGAAATAGGAAGAGCCAAGTCGATTCAGGGTGTCGAAATCCTGGGACACCCTCCTGGCAACGGATGTTTTCCCAGAGCTTTCTGGACCCACGAGGAAGTAGACGCGCTCTCCGGTATTTCTTTTGACCCATGACATCGTCAACTATGTCGGCAAGGTGAGGCGCGAGGGTGTCACGTGACGGCACGCTGCGATAATCGACGTGTTTGGTGCAACGCATAGAACGAAGACGGGATTGAGCACCTGGCCATGTCTTCAGCATAGCTCAACGGTAAAATATGGGAACTTACTCAATTCACGCACCAGGACAGCTGTCTGAATGTTTGCACGCTGTTGGAGAGACATTTTGTGCCTCTCGAATTGGGCGATGTAAGTTTGGGCTCTCGCCTCCATGACTGGCGCGAGGACTGCCGCTGCTGCGGTGCGGATGGGATAAATGGTCTATTCCTAAGAGCAGAAAATGATTGGTACCTAAGCCGTTGCTGTTAGCGATTTCCTCAATAAAACGGGCACATTCCGCGGTATGTTCAGACATAGCGCTAATTATCTTGCGATTGGACTCGATGCTTTTCAATGCGTTTGCCTCTGATACAAAGCCGTAGGCGTCGTCCATGGCTTCAACGAGCACTTTCACAGTTTGATTTAGGAGCTTTCGAGCTGCAACAACCTAAGGTTTCCCAGTGGATATGAACATGGAATTTCCACAACAAGTACACAACTACGCACCTGGACCACTCCGGAGAGAATGAACCAGGCGGCCTTCGCATAAGGGTGGATCTACGGATCGCGATTATTGAGTTAAATCGACAGCGGAAGAGACGTGTCGAGCTTCATCAAGCGCACCTCCGCAAATCCCTCAACAAGCGATGTAAACACCTTTATTTTCTCCAAGAAAGGGGCGAAACATTCAGCGTCCGAAAGGATCCTGCTGATCGCCGGGTCGGAGGTGACCTCAGAAATGCTAACGGGCTGACGCATAGCTTCGTTCGGCGTATGTTGAGAAACTTCCGTCACAGCTCCAATCGAAAACGAAATCATGGTGTTTCCAGAATGGTCCCTATGGCTATCCAACAAGGGGTGCACAGCTACAAAATTTGTTCAGTTGAAATGGTAACTTGAGTTTTCTTCGTGCATACCACCGGAACGGCCCATAAACAAAGCCAGCTTTCCCTCGATAGTACCTAGGTGAACGTCCTTGTGCAAAATACGGTGGGCAAACACTTGCACAGTGAGGATGGCAGCATCATGCGCTCCGTCACTTGCCAACTGTTAGTGACGGGTAGTTGGAGTACAAAGAATCAGTATCGTACAATGTTAATTTCTTCGTCCACGGCGTGCGACGGATGCCGGTAAGCGAAGTCTTCTGTACTTGGCCGTCGAGACTGATCTTGACGTAGAAGTTGCCACCCAAGGGGCTCCAGCCGATCTTGGGAGGATCGTGCAAATGAATATCTACTTGTGATAAGTGCTTGTGCACCCGAGTTGGGGGCGGCAACATACCTTCGATGAAGACTCGAAACCTCGTGAGCTTCACCCCTGGTTGGTCTTCATTCACGACTTCTTCGGGCTCGACCGTTGGGTCAGAGGCTACGTCGGCAAGTGGTTGAGGTGTGACGTTGTCTGACGTACATTGCATCCAACGATCCCGGGTTAGATCCGGACATTGAGAAATCAGCGTCACTGTTTCAGTCAAGGTCGAAATCTGGGGCGTTCCACAGTTGTCGATATCGCTATCCAACGAAGGGGACAAAGCTATGAAAATCAATCGTTCAGCTGAATGGGTAACTTGAGTTTGCTTCGTGCGTACCACTGGAACGACCCATAAACGAAGCAAGGTTTCCTGCAGGCGAATGCCCGGTATTTTCTGTCTGCTGCTTGATCCTAGCGTCGCTGGTGGGAGACACAATCAGCTGCGGTGGGTTCGGAAGACACTGCACGATTGATATATCTGCCGGAGCCAAAGGGTCTCTGCGGGCCCCCTCAAGGTTCGATGTCCCGGTGGATGCGGGCTGGGAATGATCATGAGGGGAGACCACCAAATGCTCACGGATAGGTAAATGTGGGTGACTGGTATCAAGAAAACACTGAAGCTCCGGAACTATGTCCTCGGCTGCAGGTCGTTCCTGGACTGGCAGCCAGCACCGTCCAATGAACTCCCAGTGCTCATCCTCGATTGGGCGTGATTGTGGTCGACAAGGGTTGACACCCTGGAATAATTGCAAAACAACTACTGCCTCCGGTTGATTTTTCCATGGTTGCTCTCCAGACAAGACCTACAAAGGGCTCAGAGCAGAACTGGATGCGCAATGAATGGCTTGCCTGAAGGACAATGTTTCCAAATGAATAAATGTCACTGCGGGGTGTCGGTTCAGAGTCTCCAAAGAGACGTTCTGGCGCGGTCCACTTCCATTCACCAGGGCGTTGCTTGGATGCCTGAAGATAGGACATATTTTCTTCCACCTCTCCCACTACGGAGGCATAACCAAAATCAGCGAGACGCGCGGTGAAGGTTTCATCGATGAGGACGTTGTTCTGTCTGATACTCAGTCCTACCAATATGAAATGTATTTCCTGGAGACGTACACTATTGAGATCACCGTGTGTAATAGAAAACGAATGTACTGTCCAGCGTCCGAGGCGGTACACAGTGCATGTAAGCTACGCCCGATAGTGCATTGACGGACTTACGATAAAGCAGCCCACTGGCAATATCCACTAGCTGACAGGCCAGTCCGAACATGAGACAGATTTCGTGTTTGGAAAGTGCGAAACTCGACACACCAGCTCAAATCGATGACCAATCGCAAGGTCACCATCATACCTATCTATGAACGTTTGAAGAGTTCCATGTGCCATCCACAAAGATACCAAAGCAACAGATCCGAACTGGCCAAAACCGGTGGCAGTACCTAAGAATGGGACGACGTTCCTGTGACGAAGTCTCCTCCAGATTTCGAGCTCTCGGTTGACCAACCACGGACTAGTCAGGCTTTCATCGTAGATTGTGCAGGCGTGGTCATACCTCATCTCCTCCAGTTCCTTTGTCTTCTTCCAGTTTAATTTTGATTAACCGAAGCGCTTTCACTGCAACCTGTTCTGTGGGAGTAAGGAAGGCGCATGGAGGGTACGCCACGCTAAACAGATTCCAACCTCCTTCAAACCTGAACCGCTGCGGTATTTGCACTTGTAAACGTCTCCGAAGCTCCCTGCGTGGCAAGCCAGATGATCGTCCGATCTGACAATGCTATTGGTGAGGTCGAATGTAAGGTTAGAGTTGTTAAGCCTGAAAATGTAACAGGCTGAGAGATCGAAGGCAGCGACGAAAGCGAAGTAGGATGACTTACGATCGGGGCATTTTCCGTCTCCCGGAATCAGAGCCGACGTTTGAGCAATAGGTGAACCGTTGTTTGCTGAGTCGTTGGTACTCGTAGACAGACGAAGCGCTGAAGCGCTGTGGGTCAATTTGCGGACCCACAGGGACCCACCAACAACGCTTATTATATACCACACATAGGCGCCGGAAGGACCTTGTTTAGGGTGAACAACTTTCGGAATCAACAAGCGCTACCATGCACAAGGTAGTACATGATGGTTGTACGCAAAGTCGAGGGCAACTTCAAGTTGAAGTCTAAGCGCCAAGTGGACCGCGACGTTCTGGGAAATGGATTTTCCGGCGGAGTCCGACACCGCCAGACTTTCCCCGACATACTTGACAAGAGATTGCCAGTGAGTGTCAACGTTTCAACTGACATTATCTCGATGCGAGGTCGCCTAGGGCAAATTTGTTCGCAGGGAGAAGGGCCGTGACCAAATTATTGGCCACGACGATATCAATCAAATTTTTTGGTCTTCCTTCGACTCTTCGGTCCGTCTAGGGACTAGTTCAGCTGTTCGTGTACATCCCCAATGCCTCCCACCTGACGACGCTCTCAATTTCCTGACTGGGGGACGACAGTCCACATTGCCTAGTCAGCTGAACGCAGGTTCACTGAGCCACCAGCATCTCGACGTTTTCGCTCGCCCTTGTCACATCGTCTCGTTCCCGTGGTATATCTGAGTTTCTGCATCCCAATTGTTACCACAATTTGGTCCCTCCCATTGCGATATCGTGGGGTTCTCTCAGCCTTGCCGCTGTATATCGTCGCATCATCCGTTCAGCCTGAGTGTAACATCTCGTCAAGCTTTCTCCACCTGTCACATTGTCTTATTCTCACTCGAGCTTTTCCCCCCTCTCGCATTGTCTCGTTCTCCTCCCAGGTTCCCAGTATTTCCCAGTCCTCTTTCCCCCCGTCGCATCGTTTCGTTCTCGACGCACCACCTCTGTTTCTCTTGCCCCCGTCGCATTGTTCCGCTTATGATTGCTTGTCCGTAGTTGGCTTGTGTCATCTCAAAGGGCCCCGTGGACGTCAGTTACACTGCTGGCCTGTGCGGTCACCGGTCATGTACATGTGCATAATGGCATGTCCGTGTCGATCCTCAGCAAGATAGGACTCGGATCGACGCACTTGTGAGAGGCACTCCAAGTGGACAATCCTGCGTTAGGTGAGGAGAACACCGTGACAACATCGACCCCTAACTTGACAATATTTATGGTTTCCTGTTTTGATCACCCGACACCATGAACGTGAACGACGCTCTAATCCTCAAATTTCAAGGTCTCAGAGGAACGCTTCAGTGCTGTCCACCAGGAGCTCGATGCCGAGGTATATGCCGAAATATCGGACCTGAGAGCGGAGTACGGCTGAGCTCGTCGCGCCCCTCCTGTACTGATCAAGCATTCTGGTGGACTGCTTCAGCCCCGGTTTGACTTTGCGGATGATGGGATTAAACTCTTTCTGGAACACCCTGAGGTGGCCACGATGCTCGAGAATGCATGGCATGGAAAGTCTTTTCACAGTATTCGGGAGTTGAGTGAGTGGCAGTTACTGGACTTGCCTTTGGCTTTTATTCGTTTTGCTGATTTGTGACAGGGATACTTGGAACCCCAATATCATTACTCCGCGTTCAGTTTCCTTCGTAGACTAGTTACCCATGTGAACACACAGATGCATTATACAGACCATACCATCGAGAATCAACATCATTGTCATCGCGAGAAGTCCATTATACTAGACCAGACCAGTGACTCAGCAATCGAGTCCTGGGGCATGGTTAACCAACTACTAATTTACATGTGGGGTAAACCTGAAGATACACGATTGTCATCTTGGGCAAGAAATCGAAAACAAAACGGAGACGCAGAAACGACGCTAACAGAGCAGGTAGCCCGGACTTGGGATGACAGCAACGAACACGTCGAAGGGGCTAGGCATCTAGTGAAACTCCTCGTTCTCGAATCGTCCCTCTAGATTTAGAAATACCCATGAATTAGAGATCGTGGAGCAAGCCGTCTCGAGCTAAGTTAACTGCGGCATAATGAGAAAACCAAAGACCTCGTTCGAAGAGCAGCAGCAGTAGGTGGATATAAGAAGCAAACAAAAACAACAAACAGCAGGATAGAGGAGGCGGGACACAGACGAAGCAAGAAACACAGTTACACGTAGATGTAGGATCGTTACGATTAGACTAGACAGGAGCAAACAAGCGTTAGATGGTTTGATAACTCCCTGAATATCGCATCAATCAGCTTCTGATACTGTCAGGTCAAAGGGTACGCACATATCCGAGCCTGCCAATCACCGCTTCCAGTGGCTAGTATATTCCCCGAGGGGCTCAGGTCTATTGATATTACTATACCTAGGGTTTCAGATCCATCCATGCCGTCTGATGATCGTGACTCACCAGAGTTCTTGTGTCCCTGAAGCATACACTGCATAGTCGCAGTGTGCGAGTCCCAGAACTGTACACCGCGGTCCTTCGACCCTGATACAACCCATTGCCCATCATGCGATACAGCAACAGATAACACGTAGTCCTATCCATCCACAGGTAAGCTCATATAGATAGATGTAGCAACCCAGCTTTTAACGCACCGTGTGACCCATAAAGTTCATCGTACATTGGCTAGCTTTCTCTAGCTCCTTCTTGCCATTGCCCGCAGCGTCCTTCCACTTCGCCCCATTAACCAGTCCACTTACATCCCAGTATTTCAGCGTCTTGTCCAAACTACCGCTCACCAAACCCTTGCCATCAGGGGTAAACGCAACGCTGTAAACGCTATCCCTGTGTCCTCGAAGTCGCTCGATCAACACACCACTAGCGACGTCCCAAATACGGACAACGGTATCGAGACTGCCAGCAGCGACGAGTTGTCCATTGGGGGATATTGCGACTGAAGTTACGCCTGCATCGCTATTCAACGAGTCAGGATCGTTGATGGTGAGAACTTTCGATGCGCCATCGACCATATCCCAGATTCTGGCAGTCTTGTCACCCGAACCCGAGACAATAAGGCGACCGTCCAATGAAAAGTCAAGGGAGTAGATCTCCTGTTGGTGACCATCGAACACATTACGAATACGCTTCTTGGCAATATCCCAGATCTATGGAGCAAAGTTCAGATATGGGTGCTTCTTATAAAGGTTACCACGAACTCGAATTTGTTTATCTTCCGCGCCTGTTGCAAGATATTTCCCGTCAGGGCTGAAGCAAACGCTGCGGATATACAGATCCCCAGCCTTTCCGGCAGAGTCGTCAGCAAGGACACTAAAGGTATGCACAGTGACTATTAAGTTATCGCGCAAGGTATAGCTTATGACGTACCATGTCTTTGCACCGGTTTTAGTATCGTAGATCTGAGCTGTACGATTGCATCCAGTTGCAAGGAACTTTCCATCTGCGGAAAATCGAACACAACAAACGACACTAATTTGCAAGATGAGTTACACTGTTACGTTATCAGTCGCATTAAATTACCTCTCGTGCATGAGCGTGTGGACCAGGGTCACATCGAGCACCCGCTTCACTTTCGGGTTGAAGACTGCAAACCAATCGCTACCTTCTTTCTTGAATTCGGGCGGAACGTGTTGCGGGTCAAGATCGTCTGGAAATTGACTCCCATTTGAAGTATTGGTGACTGGTGCTAGTGAAGTCGAAGCAGACGAAGACTGCTCAAGGGGACCAGCTGGCGGTGGATTCCCAGGGCCAGGAGGGTACTGTGCGTGTGCTGATGGGGGCGGAGGGAGTCCAGGTCCCTGGAAGGTCGGAGGTCCAGCTGGTGCAGGCAACTTCGGAGTTGGACCAGGACCAAGAGACGGGCTATAGTGATCTGTCGCAGATAGAGTGGGGTATCCATGAGGGGGCAGGGAACTCGTGGAACTTGGAGGGAAGTGTTTACCTGGACGGTCACCCTTTATGCGCTCCGTCTTGATGCGCTTCGGGTCTCGGCTAACATCACTAGGACGGTCCCGTTCGCGATCACGCTGGTCACGTTCACGTTCGCGCTCACGTATTTCGCGCTCACGTTCGCGGTCTTTCTCCCGCTCGCGATCGCGCTCCCGGTCTCGATCACGGCTATAATATTGGTCATTGTATGAACCGGGACCGGTGGGAGGCACGACTCCAGGTACGGCAGGCGGTGGTGCAGGAGGACCAGAGGGTCCAATTGATCCAGGACCAACGGTTGGGTGGGGCGGTGCACCAGAAGGGATGCCCTGACGGGCAGCGTGCAATTCTGCCCGTAATCGAGAGAGCTCTTCTTCGTATTGTTGTCGAATTTTTCCATGCTGCGATTCAAGTTCGTAAAGCGACTGACGGATGATATTCAGCTCATTGATTTGGGATGTGACTGGGGGCACGGACAGATAAGCTTGGCTAAGAACAGGAGTGAAAACCGCGAGGATGGCACACCTTTAGATTCATACTCATCGCGCTGGTTTCTTAAGAGACCCAAGTCGGACGTGAGAACCTCGAATTCCTGACGAATGGTATCAAAGGCCTCATTGACCCTAACATGAGTATGTTGGCTTGGTCCCTGTGCAGGGGGTCCAGTTGGTTGGAGACTCCTATGCTAAGTACGAAAAAGTCAGATGCTTTAAGACAGACTGAGAAGTCAACACAGCAAATGGTAATGCAGTGGAGCCTGAAATTTTGTTTTCGGTTAAGCGCGGGGGAAGAGGGGAATATGAGGGTTTGTAGTTGCCCCTGGTGGTATTAGAGTTATGAAGAAGGGAGGATGCAGGGATGAAGGATATCTGTGAAGAAAGAAAAAAAAAGACTTACGTTGTAAATTGTAGAGGACATGAAGAGGTTGGGAACGTCAAGTTGGGTGTTGATCATCGCTCTTTATAAGAAAGGATGGTGTTGGACCCTGACACCCGGCTTCTTTTCTCACGTTTGACGTTACCGGCGGCATGTCTTTTTCAGGATAACGCAGGAGTGTAGGCACGGTCACGTGCAAGGAGAATCGATTTGGTATTCATTGTCATCGCTTTTCAAAGTCAGCGAAGATTTCACTTTGTTGATTATCTCAAAGTTACCAACCCTTCTAAACTTTCTCCACATGGCCGCGTCACCAAAACGACCGTAGACATGAGGTAAATGCGTGTCACCTCAAACAAACATTGGCAAGGTCACCACCCACATCATTCAAGGTTACCACTGATTCACGACGTGCTACTTGCTGTCCGTGGCCAACGGTGATCGTGACTCCAGTGTAAACCCAATGACTCTGTGTCTTGTAGTGTCCCGTTTTGATTTCTGATGGCAACATCCGCTGGTTCTCAAAATCGGCCTCGACTTCGCACGGTACTTTTTCCCCAGAACGGCGGTGGCAGTTTGCTCGGCCACCGTCGGTCGGCTACACATATTCCTCCGAATTTGTGGAATTTATCGGAGCGCAACTCTCGTTTGGTCAATTATATGACTGCCGGCCCCGTGTCTAAATCTGTCACGCCAAGCTGTGCAAATTCTGATAAGCAGCCTTATCTGATTTTGAGCTGAATCGGTCAAAGCCGTTGCTCGGCAGTTCGATGTAGTTTTCTTGGAGATCGTCACTCCAATGTCTCAGAACTTACGTCCATGAATAATTTTTTCTCTATCATGCCTTTGTGACCTCTTCGAGCAAATGCATCTAAGGACAAACACATGTGCTGGATCCGTTGAGTTTCCATTGTTCGTCAGACAAGCACCTGTTTGATTTCCGAATTGCATTGCGCCGATTGGCAGAATTCTGGAATCCAATTGACACCTACCAAATATTAATGAGGTCCTTTCGCAGCGGCAAATATTCACTGACGATGAATCACAAAACACCTCGAGGCCACAAGGCACACCAACTCACGACTGTACTTTGACATGATGCATTGATGTATCAAGCTGGTCCCTGCGGGTTTTCGCCATGATGCCTTATGGGTAGATCCCTGTCGATATCACTAAATATGTCCAGGTGACATTGAGGTCTAGAATGTTGTGGCGCGACATCAAGAAGACTACTTAAGTGGCATAGTCAATCCTCTCACCACAACTAGTACTAGTCGTCGCGAGAAAACTGGTGCCAGTGCATTCAGGGTGAGTCCTCCTTTGCTTGGAAGTTCTCCATGCACGTTGATTCGATCCTATGAGGATAATTCGGGCGCAACAGCTCACCGTGCATTGTTGGCACTACGCCGTCTTGGAACGTATCCATTGAACAATCGAAGCGAGTCTATACGGTGTCTACCCCCGGCCACGTGTTTCTGCTACTGCTCCCAGTCGAACGTTCAAACTTGCCTAGATCTATTCAATGTCGTATAGTTTGGATCCTCTAACAGCGCCCGTGTATTCCGTCAAGGAGGGTAACGGTTGGCGTGCTGTCTTCAATCATGATGCAAGACGTCAAATGGACGTACAACCTTACCTGAGTTATGTTCATAAAGGGTAGGTGTCCTCTAGATACGAGGATTTCTGTGCTCCTCGGACCTCATGCCCGTCGCCAATCCTGATCCGTTTTCAATCAATCAGGGTCGTTTGCTGCGTCAAGTTCTCTGCAGATGGTTCACTGCTCGCCGTGGGCACCGACAATGCAGTTGTTCTGTACGATCTGAAACAACAAACAAAAACGTCGTGAGTAGCTATATGCTGCGCTTAGAAGCTACCAATCATGATTTGATACCTACCAGCTTCCCACTTGGCGGCGAAGAAGAGTCCGGAGAGCCGCGAAAGGCCAATCATGCTCGTAGTGTCATCATAAGCCCGGACAACAAGGTCCTTGTTGCAGGATCCGAGGATAAATACATCCGAGTGCGTGAGGTATCGGAGTGCTTCCAACTTGTGATGCTCATAGGATGAGGCCGCTAGGTTTGGAACCTCGAAACGGGTGAATTCCTCCGAACCCTGAGTGGACATCGCGGCGAGGTGTACGCACTGGCGTTCACGGGCGACTCTGGAACCTTGTTGACCGCATCAGGAGATCGTACTGTCCGTGTTTGGGATGCGACACAGTTCTCGGCCGAAGTCCTTGAACCCTCGTGTCGTGTTCTTTGTCCCACAAAGCTAGAAGAGAAGTCGTCAAAGCTCGTCTTTACCTCGGTCTCAGTCGACGCTTCAGGGTCTTTCGTCGCTGCTGGGTCACTCGATGGTATGGTCAGAGTTTGGGATATACGCCCTGGATCAGGCAAAGAAGACCCCGTTGGTGTACTCCAAGGACACACAGATGGAGTGTATGGGATTCAGTTTCTGCCGAGCGACACGGGAAGCTCTTCGATGTCTCTCGTGAGTGCGAGCCTGGATCGAACTTTGAAACGCTGGGAGATCTTGCCCGATGAGAAGCAGTTTATTTGTAAGAAGACGTTAAGTGGACACACGGTATGGTCTTGGCTTTGTCAAGAGGAACTCCACAGCTCACACCTGACACTACTCTTTCAGGATGCCGTTCTCTCAGCATCGCTGCTTCAAGTTGGACGAGAGGAACGCCTCGCATCATCGTCCAGAGATGGAACTGTACGACTGTGGGACCTGAAGACTGGAATGCCTTATTTCATGATCCAGGGGCACACGAACACTGGTAGGCATTTCTTGCCATGATCCACGCCCCACATCCCCGTTTCTGATATGCGTGACGTTCCTCCAAGTGACTTCTGTCGACCTCAGCAGCGACGGAATCCTTCTAGCTTCTGGAAGTGGAGACCGTACAGTGCGAATCTGTGAGTACCATCTTAGTTGATTACCTTTTACAAGTTTGAATTGATTGTTTGATCCAGGGAAATACGTCCTACAATAGCTTCGAGGCACTCTCAGAATGGTCACTTCTGGCGGTATAGGAATCCGCGGCCATAATCTTAGATCTCTGCCCGTGTAAGCTTCTCGCGCGGCGCTGTGCTGGATATCGAGAGGTGGGTCGAATGGTGAATGGATTGCTTGGATTTGGATTGGATTTTTGGGGGGTTTCTTTTCGGGCTTTGACTTTGTTCGATAGCTCATTTACATTGTTATCTTTACTTCCTCGGACTTGGATAATACTTTTCTGTGGGTAGTCTTTGGAGCGCGTGCCATACGACTGCTCTCGCTTAAGTGCCCCCGCTTACCTAATTGATCACCGGAGTTCCTTCACTCCGCAAGCAACAAACAAGTTGCGGTGGGTTTATCAAGGAATCGTCCAGGATGGTCCTCGTTCTCATTATTGGCGACCTTCACATCCCACATCGCGCACACGACCTTCCAGCCAAATTCCGCAAACTCCTAGTTCCAGGAAAGATCCAACAAATACTATGCACGGGTAATGTCTGTGACCGAGAGACATACGAATACCTACGCACCATTGCAAACGACGTGTGTGTTGTCAGAGGAGATTATGACGAGGTGTGCGATTGCTCTCATTATATATCTTTCGCTTCTGCCTTGATTCAACCAAATTTGCATGTGTCGTGCTTGCGGATGAATGATTCGTTCACCACAGAACACAAGCTTCCCGCCATCAGCGACCGTCGTGCATGCACCTATACGAATTGGCGTCATGCACGGCCACCAATGCGTTCCTACCGGAGATCTAGACGCGCTCAGCGCACTCGCACGCCAAATGGACGTGGACGTTTTGATCTCGGGACACACGCATACGTCAGTAGGCCTTTTCTCCCCCACCAACACTCGTCGTCACGCACGCACTGAACGACGTACACCAGATTCCAAGCTATCGAATACGGTGGTCGATTCTTTGTTAACCCAGGCTCAGCGACGGGCGCTTGGACGGGCCTTCGTAACAGGTATTTTCATTCCCCGTACGTATCGTATCGACAGCCCGATCTGACCACGACGGCACCAGCGATCCAATACCATCGTTCGCACTCATGGACATCCAAGGCGCCGTCGTCGTGACATATGTCTATCAACTCGTAGAAGGCGAAGTACGCGTGGATAAGATCGAGTATAGGAAGGAAGTTGAGGGGCCCAAACCGGCCGCTCCTTCGCTTGCGCCGTCGAATTCAACGTATTCGAGTGCGAGCGGTGGCTTTGGGCAGTCCGCGCCAACTAGTCCACAAACGACCCCAGGCGTGTGGTAGTTGTTCGTGGCCGTGTCATTTTGCGAATCATTACTTGCACCTTTGCTGAGTCCTGACTGTACTTATCGTCTGTCTTGAGCGGTATGTTTATGGCTTTCGTGTTGATCAGATCGCTGCGGACCGTGTTTTCCTTGTTTCTCGGACCGTGTGTCAATAGTTACGGAATGGGGGGCACATCGTTCAGACAACAGTTCTGGGCGTTGGTATGTACAAGTAAAATGCTAAATGTACTGTGGCACGGGCCGAGGCAAAGACTTGAAGTTACGGAAGTCACTCTACGTAAGAGAGTTCGCTCATGTTAGAACGCATTATTTACCTGCGTGAGCGAAGGGGTTGGCTTGGCCTGGGCGACGGGGTATCACCGGAAGATCAACCAATGACCCTTGATTGAAAGAAGGAATAAAGAGGTAGAATCGTCGCGAAGACAGGGTAAAAGCCACAGCTGCGGCGCTTTTTGCGAATACATATCAATATGCCAAGTCCGCTCGCATCCGCATTGCTCCCCGCGGAAGGTTCGAAGACCAGTTGATTCGGCGGCCGCAGACGTTGCAGACTGCAATTAGCTTAGTAGTGGCATCGGCATGAAAAATAAAAAGTCAATGTCCCTGGCAGGAATTGAACCTGCGGCGCCACGGCATTGTGCGTTCCACAACGTGGCGATTTAACCACTAATCGACAGGGACTTGATCAAGGATGCGATTACTGGCTAGCCGGTGGTGTGCTGTCATCTTGCTCTGGTTGAGGGGTTCGGAGGAATCATAGTATATCCATGTCTTCTGACGCGTGAAAAAAAATTACAATCGTCCTCGTTGAGCTCTACAAGTTAGTCGTACCTCATAATGAGTACCGAGGACTCCACGTCATGCATTCAGGCAGCCCAACTAAGCTTCCTCTTCCCTCGCCTCGGTTTCTAATATCTCGCGTTCTAGTCTTGCACGTTCCGCCTCGCGTAGCCGTAAAAGCGTGATCGATTCGAAATCCATGGCGCTGGTGGCTTTTGCTGCGGGCGGTGGTGGTTCAAAATGTGGTGTGGAAGGCTGTTCGAGAAGTAATTGTGAGGACGAAAAAGCTCGCTGCCATCACAAAAAATCGGGACTTACGAACGTAGAGGGAAATGTAGAAAACTTAGCGCCATTCGCTACATTCGTCGTCTGGGGCAGTTCATCAGTCGTCTGAACCTTCCCTGGAGCGTTGTTCGAAGACGTTGCAGCAGGACTGGTACTTTGAGGTTTTCCACCGAGCTCTCCCCTGTCACGTAGCCAACCTAATATTGGTGGCTCAGAGCCACCAACCCATGATACTTCCATACCTCGCTCTTTGAGTGTAGGACCGCTGGAAATCGCCCCGAATGCCGAGCTTATTTGTGCGAACGGCACCACTGCGTTTACCAATTTCTCTCCTTCCCCCTTCCCCTCTTCGTCCGCGCCTTTATCCTGCAGTTGGGCCTTCTTTTTTTTGGAGGGTTTCTTGGGTTTGATAGAGAGCACGACGGCACCTTCATCGATCTCCCCGAAGCGCCTTAGATGGGAAGCCAATGCCGAAGCGGTACTGAGAGACGGGAACGCAGAGAGTGTGAACTTGACGCGGATAGTTGTGTCGTAGGGTCCCATTGGCGGAGGTGCGTCCGTATCCGTAGCTTCCTCTTCTGCATCTATTCGAGCTTCCTCGAGCTTCGCTCTCGCCAACTCTTCGCGCTGTCTTTCCCTCTCTTCTCTCATTCTTCTCCCTGCCTCCTTTACACGGTCGTTCTCTCCTTCTCTTGCTGCTTTCTCCTTTGCTTTTTCTTGCCGGGCTTTCTTGAACTCCCGTTCCCGCTCTTCCAGTTCTGTCACGAGGGCTTTCCGTTTGTTATCATAGGATGCGAAGCGCGCTTTCTTGGCTTCCGCCAGTCGAAGTTGCGCGTCTAAAGCAAGACGTCGCAACGGGTCAAGAAGGAGCGTTGATGCTACTGTGAGAGCATGAAACTTTTGAGCTGCATGTCATCGGACGCCTAGTTAGTCCATCTGTTCGGGCCGTTCTCACAACATTATACCCACCTGCGTTGGGGTCATTACGGTTCTGCAGGTCGGGAGTTGTAAGCAATCGAACGAAGACGGGACGAGCAGAAAATGCGTACGCGATCGGGGTGAACCTTGAGCGAACGTGTACGATATGCGGTGCGGATTTCGGCGTCTGTGGCTTCTTGGGAGATATCTAGTAGTTTGTAAGGGTTCTCTTCAGGTTCTGGAGGGGCTGCTGGGGCCATTGCCTGTGTTATCAGTGGAAGTTCTGGGTGGTTCGCAATGAACTCGCGAGTCACCTCAGTATGCAAGCTTATGTAAGCACTAATTTGCGTTCAACTTCCTATGTTCGTTCTTGTGTCGCGACGTTGACCCCGTCGCAAACAGCACCATGGCAAAAGGAGCGAAATCAAGGTGCGCAAAGCAAGAACATACTCATCTACATTCTCTGTCTGACGATGCATAGAACTCTCATCGTCCGGTTAATTTCGAGCGCCCAAACTGGTTTCTTCTACACCACACAACGAGTCCGTCAGGGTCCCAAGTTATCAGCCGTCAAGTATGACCCCGTAGGTGCGCGATAAATCAGTCTTTCTCTGGTGTATGGACTATTCTGATGGACAATAGTGAAAGCAAAAGTACTGTTCGTGGAAAGTCGAAAGACAAGGAAATAGCAGTCTACTATCGTCCTTCCCACACTCCGTCCGGGACCTCGGCGGATCCATTGGTCGCTGCGCGCCATGCTGTGTTCAAACTCAGTTACCTCTTTCTATACCTCAGTATAATTATCATAGACCTTAGCGGACCGAAGGACAAGCTCACGAGTAGACTTGAAGGTCGTCAGCTTCTCCCATCTCCATTTCGTTCACGAGTCACTATCATATTTGGAGCTCGTCGCGGCCGCTATCCTATTAATGCACCCGTATCTGGGCCCTTACTTATTGGATCATGGGTGCCATTCATCCATTCTCCAATACCTGCAAGTCGATCGAATCGAACATATAACGTCCGCGGCCCTCATTAGTATGTTAACGAAGTGAGGTATACTCTGCACACCCATATCATCCCACCACTGCCTTAAGAGCATCCGCCTCATTGACATACGATATCACAAAATAGACATTAACATGCAGGTTGACGCTCCTTGGCGAGATGAGCGGGTACATGCGACTATGGAGCACTAAAGTCGTGACGAAGTTGAGCTTGCTCATGAAAGCACATCATTGTCCTTTCCTAAGACTGGGCGCTGACCGACCTCCCAACTAAGTGCCTCCTATCTCGCAGGATATCGGCGACGACATTCTGTGGACGGCCAGTGACCCAGATACGGAAGTTCACGGGAAAGTTTCCAGCCTTCTCAGTGAGCATATCATATCTTTGAGCAACCGGCGTGGACCAAGGGACACGTGCAGTAAATTTGCCTGCCTTTCTGACGCGTAACTTCTCAGCACCATTGGATGAACTGTCTTAGCTCCTCGAATTTGTTGGTGTGCCCTTGGATCGCGGGATCCATGTTCACCGCGTTTGGCCAGTTCCTGCGATCGTACGAGTCGAATCGTCACTAATCGCCGAAATTTCCTGGTCTTACAAATGCCATTTCGCGACATGCTCTCCAGCGAAGAGTGTTTAGAACATGCCAAGGTCTCGCATTCGTCCATCTCGCAAGGCCTGCCGCGCGATGCTGTGGAGTGAATGCCCGATATTGAAAAATAAAGGTGAGTGATTGGTATATGTCATCAAAATGCCAGGAGGTAAAGGACCTTTTCATTTTACTGGAAGTATGCAAAAGCAGCTACCGCAGTCAGGGACTTCGCAAGTTACGATGGACTAAGGGGGCTGGGATTTGGTTAGAGATAACCGGAAGGAACCGAACATTTGAGCGCTCAGCGCTCGATCTTGGCACCAGGTTTGAGGGTACAATCACCCTGCTGTGGAGGAGGAGGGCAGTGTCAATTAATAAAACCAACGAACCTCAAGTTTCTCCGGGAGATACGAACCTCATCACTTCTCTGGCGCTTAGGAGGGCAGTGGGCATGGAGGGTCAAGGGGAGATCGACAGGAATGCGAAGGTGCACTGTGTGTGGTTAGTTACTTAGTAGCAACTAAGTAAAGTCAGGCGCCAGCATGTTTGGATAGGGACGGGTTACGGGTACACTCCACAGAAGGCGGGCTAGGTTTGGCAGGTCCTGGTTTGCAGGTTTCACGCCGATGATCAAGGTATGGTGAGGTAACATTGATGACTGACCCTGCAAGCTATGGGAGTCTAAACTTCCCTAGCCAACAGAACGTCCGTGGAGAAACATTGATACCAGTGGCTAGATTGGGGAGCCGCATGGCTGCCAGATCAACCCCATCACTTGTGCACGAGTGAACAAGGTGTCGAATCGAAATAACCAACCGGCAATGCGGTTCTTCTATCGGGCGGATTGATGATCCGTGAGGAGCGAACTCACCTGGGTAGATGAAGCCTTGTTGCTGTCACGGCATCAGGAGCTCAACTCGAGCGGATGCCTGAGGACCAATGGAATCGGTTAGATTAGCACTTTGCAGCGAGAAATTCCCGCTGAGAAGTACAGTTTGTCAAGAGTAGTGCATTACGAGTCGTTAAATTAGCATGTATGCATACGCAGAATTAGATAGTACTCGTTGTCGCTTCTGGGGTTCATTTAGCTGCAGTAGGTGACAACTTCGGTCTTCCGAGTCAGAGTCATAAGTGGGGTTTTACCGTGAGCATTAGCGTTGTTCCAATGCACGTGATTCCTTGGGAGCATAGTATCAGGGTTGGTCTCGAGATGTGCGTCCGAGTCACCATAGTGGATTCTCTCATGGGGAACCTCTAACATACATTGCGCCGACATGTCGCAGGACGCGGGGGTAACAGGGTGCGGGGGTACGGGGTGAGGCTGATCTGCCTGGCGGTGAAGGTTGGGGGCATGATGTTTCTCTCCCGGAGACTCGGGCGTACTCGACAAAGCATCAACGTGCGGAGGTAGGGATGGTTCGCCAGAATCCGCCGTTGGCGAGTCCGTCGTCTGAGAGCGCGAAACCGCAGCATCACTATGGAGATTCTTAATGGTTTTTATGAATACATGTTCCTTGTCTTGAAATGCGTGGACGATGTCGGTCTCGGGCCGAGCAGTGACTAAGACACG
The DNA here is from genome assembly GCA_014904835.1 of Paxillus ammoniavirescens. Classification (NCBI taxonomy): domain Eukaryota; kingdom Fungi; phylum Basidiomycota; class Agaricomycetes; order Boletales; family Paxillaceae; genus Paxillus; species Paxillus ammoniavirescens. Next base: position 53,612 of record MU121060.1, read on the forward strand.
AAAGTTGTTTGGGAGCTCCATTGATTTGTTCGCGAGCATTTCGAGAACCCGCGACGTCTCGTTACCGCAGTTGTTTAAGGCGTCGATGACGACAAGGATAGGTGTCGAGGCGCTCATCTTTTGGGAGGGGGCCAAGAGTAGTTCTGTGAATTGCTCGGAGACGTCGGGTGTATTGCGAAGGTCCTC